>CAJNDT010004669.1:292409-369909 GCA_905221615.1 Symbiodinium sp. CCMP2592
GGCACCCCCTACTCCCTTGGGCCAGAGGGACCAGGGATAAGCCATCCGGCGATCACTGCAAGCCTTGCTTCATCGTAGCCCGGGTTTGACTTAGACTCAGGCTTTGACTCAAACCTTTGTTCTTAGCCTGGGTTGGGTTGTAGAGTCTAGATTGTTATTTAAGATTTAAGACTCTAGCCTAATTTTGCGAATTGTGTATTGTTGAACTGTGGACGATAGATGTTTGACAATGAAGTCTTAGCCGCCAGTCCCATTACGTAGTTCGAGGTTCTACGCAATGCTGTAACTTATAATGCAGGGCAATGCAGGGTGCCACTAGAACAGGTTTGGAGCCAGGGTGGCTTTGAAGCAGAGTATGGATCCGAAGCCAAGTTCAAGAAAGCGATCGAGGAAAACCCTGCAGTCCTGCATCGGTTTACAGTTGCTTGGTGCGGAACAGCCGTTTCGTATCCCGTGATTGAATTTTAGATAGATTCTAAATTTCAGATAGACGTCTCGGGCTTTAGGTATTTGGTGGTTTTAGGGTTTGGGGCTAGGCTAGGGTTAGGGCTAGGGAAGGGGTTGGGGGGTTCAGGGGTCTAGTCTAGTGGGCCGCTAGCCGCTCGTGATCTGAGTGATTATGTACTTTCGCACGTTCTTTGTAGCATTGTAGCATCTGCCCGATGATTCAGCATATAGTGGGACCTGACTAGATGACTAGATAGTAGATAGTAGATAGGTTCGTGCGAGCATGCATTGACGACCGACACCATGTGTACTGGATTCGGGGATCATGACTTCGGGTGCCTCACAGTTCCTGTTCATGTGATTGCACTGTTGTCGAGGCGATCCGGGGCCGGCTTATTGTGATCAAGATGAACGACCCCAACTGCAAGTTCCGCTTGGAAGCCAACCTGAGCAAGGAAACAGTGCAAACTGCCGAACGAGCAGAATCTGGACTGGAAGCTCCGGAGACTTACTTTGTGGAGTTGGGTGTTTACCAGGAAGAAAATGGAGAAGCTGATCCATCGGCCATCGTGTTTGAGAATGTGGACGGGATCATGACAGCCGGCGCGGCCCAGCGGCCTTTGGACGGATAAACTAACTAAGGTACGGTGCTCGAGATGGTAGCCTACGCGAGCCAAGCGCGGTCGTATAGTCGATAGGACAGTAACTTATCGTTGTCATTGTCATGTTATCAGTGTGCAGGAATACAGCGAAAAGAAAAAACAAAAAAAAAAAAAAAACCTTTGCTCAGAGTCCTCACGCTCGTCTGTCGCGTTACGTGTTTATCTCTGGAGTTAGGACTGTAGACTCTTCATGATGCGTGGGGAAATGCACAATGAGCATGAGCGCTGTGAAGTCTACACCGTTAAAGTTAAAGTTAAAGTTGAAGTTAAAAGTTAAAATAAAATAAAATATTAACGGTATAGGTCTAACGGTCTAACGGTCTAACGGTCTAACTAACGTCTAGAGTCTAGAGTCTAGAGTCTAAGTCTAGTCTAGATTCTATAAAGTCCAGAAGCTTGAGTCAGAGTCTAGTCTCGTAAGTCACGTATGAAACCTCCATGTTTGCAAATTTGCTGCGTTAACTGTTCACTGTTAAATAGCTAAATAAATAACCGTTAACTGTAAACCTGTAAACTTAACACAACGATTTGTAACTCCATCAAGACTCTAGACTCTAGACTCTAGACTCTAGACTCTAACTGAGTCTAACTGTCTAACTGCTAACTGAAGGCCCCCCATGTGAGTTTCATGCTCCGAGGTAAATGTTCTTACGGGCAAGAAAGGATGGCACAAGCGGGTGAATCGCAATGTGAAGGCCGTGGAAAGAGCTGTCGAATTGACAGACGAGATCACGCTGGATGCTCAAGCGCCGGCGAAGATCTTTGCTGCGGCGAAGGCATCCGTCATCAAGAAGCCGGTGGTGGCAACCACCATCCAGTTCCTGCAACCGGCACTCACAGCCGACTGCCTCGATTTGGGTATATCGTATGTACACAGTACATAGTATATAGCATATAGCATATTGGCATATAGTTAAATTTTAAAGTCAAAGTTAATATAGTTATACTCTTATACCATATATATAAACCATATAAATTATGATATCATTTCAAGTGTAACCTTACGCACCAACCCTTAAGCCTTAAACTCAGACTTAAACCCTTTTAGTTTTAGACAAGTTTTAGAGTTTTAGGGCTTAGGATTTAGGGCCAGGGTGTAGTTTAGTAGGGCCAAGTTTAGGGCTTAAGGCTTAGGGTAGGGTTTAAGTTTAAGGATTAGGTAGGGTTTAAAGCTTAGGTTTAGGAGTTTAGGGTTTAAGGCTTAAGGCTAATGATTAGTAGATCTGGGTGATTGCCTGTGTGAGCAAAGGCCATTGCGAATGCCCCCGCTTCCGCTTCTGCTGGCTCTACTACGACACCCCAGCTGCCTGCACCGCCTACGGTACCAACGGTTGGTTCGGATGAGGACTCCGGATCGGATGAGGATGGGGGCGACGATGCATGCACCGGTATGATGGGTCTCCTACGCTCCTTTGCTGGTTCAGTAGAGAAGCCTACAGCAAAAAGCAAGCCCAAAGCCAAGGCAGCCGCAGCGGCAACCACAAAACAAGCGCGAACCAATCAGACGGGAGGGGCTGGGAAACGGATTAGGGTTGACGGGCCAGCCACCACATCGGCACCATCGGTCCCTGCTCAGTCGGCTTCCAGGGGGAGGAAGCGCAAGGAGTGCCCCTTTGACGAAGAGCCGGCCCAGCTTCAGTTGGATGGTGAAATGTCGGATGCAGACAAACTTGTCATCGACAACTTCGTCACCCGGCTGAATGACCTCAAGGATCTCAAGCCACCGTTGGCAGACAACGCTTTCAAGAGCAACCTTCAGGAAGTCACCACGGGCATCAACGCCATCAAGGTTGATTTGAAGAGCAAGAAGCGTTCAGCGGCCCGACGCGCGATGAAAACCGAGGACCCGTTGTACCTCGCCCTTGACGTGGTCGATCAGTCGGCGGCACGGCTGTTGCAACTCGTTAGATGCGGCCTGTCTCAACTGGGGTTCTTAATTAGATGAGATGCATAGTGTACGACGTGCAGAACCGTAGAACTGTACCTGCGTGTAAACCACCCGAAACGGCCGTTTCCTTAAGCCTAACTTAAGCCGAAGCCTTAACCTTAGCCTTTAAACCCTAAAACGCCTAAGGTCCTAAATTCCTAAACTTACTAGGCCCTAACCCTCAACGGCACTAAACTTAAACCGAAACCGTAGGCCCTAAACCCTAAACCCTAAACTGAACCCTAAACTCCAACGGACCCTAACTTCAAACTTCTATTCTATTCTAAACTTTACTAGATGTCTTAACTTAACTTATTAAAATTCTAGACTAAACTTAACTAAACTAAACTAAACCCTAAAGCCTAAAACTCTAAATCCCTGATCCTGATTGGTTTCAGGGAACCAGATGCAAGATCGGAAGCCGTCAACTCGAAGCTTTGAGACAAAGTACACATGTTTAGCCAGGTTCTAAACTCTATAGTCTATAGTCTAGGAGGCTAGAGCCTAACGTCTAAGGACTGACTAAGACTAAGACTAAACTAAACTAAGCCTAACTAAAGGCACATAGTCGCACGTCGACAATCACCGGTTTACAATGTAATTTACAATTTACAAGGGTCCTCTGTTGAGTCAACTATGTTGACAGCTGATAATAGTTAACTTAGTTATCTGACATGAAGCAACCTGATCGGTTGATCAAATCGTTTCGTGTCACACAATTCACATATACCACTGGGTTCTGGATGATCATGTAATTTAGCCATTCAGGCAGTCGTTCAGTCCAGTATATGAGCGAGGAGGCGAGTGAGCGAGCAAGTGGGCGAGTGAGTCAATCTTGCCAGTATCGGTGTCATTGCGTAGAGCCGACATTGAATGTTCAATGCAATCCGGTAGACAGTGATTATGGTTGCTATCGGCGAGTTGCCAGTTGGGCTAGTTGATTTTGCTTGCGTTAACAACTTTTGTTTGTAGTATATAGTCGGCCTATGGTTGGGATTTCGGACAACTGAGACCTGTTGGGGACATCTACATTGGATGCCACAAGTGATCTCCTAGCAATGCTCGATACCGCGCGTGAAGATGACAATGTGCGCTTCAACGGTGCGGTCCTACGACGCGCGCTTAAAGCTCGAGGAAATGGTCACTTCAAGATGCAGGAGTGGGATGCACTCACCAGCACGACCTTCGACACGATTCAGAAGCGCTTCATCGAGGAAGACGACGGTGTACGATCGGCCGATTTCATTGTGTTGGTGTGCTCGCAGATTTGGCAGAAGCTGCTGAAGTCAGCGACGCAAGCAACGAAACCCAAGGACCATACACCCTAAAAAAAAGGCCAGCTGTGGCGTAGTATGGCTACTACAGCTGCTACTGTATACCAGCTGAAACTAGGATTATGAAATTATGAGATATGCATCTCATGTTTCAGTTGTTCAATCGACTAAAATGGTATGACTGAATATTACTACTACTTACTACTTACTACCCATCAGAAGATCAACTATCAACAGTAACAGTTCAGTACTTTCATCATTATATCCGCTGGCTACACTACACAGTCACTACACCATAGTTGCCAGTAGCTAGCGATTCAAAGTTCAGATCCTAAGACTCGGGTATATGTACGCCATCAACATAGTCATGCCCCGATAGGAGACCCTTTAATCTCTGAAATTTTAACTCTCAAATCTTAACTCTTAGCTTCTTAACTTAACTTAACATCAGTATCGGTTTATCATGTCACAGTAGTATACTTAGTCAATTCAAATTTAGAAGTAAATTTAGACTTTAGACTTAGTCTTAGTTATACTGTGTTGTGTTGCTGTATCGTGCCCCAACCATTCAGTGCTTGTGCCGTCAGTCGGTGGACCGATGAGCGACTGTTACGCGTCTGTGTTTGCGCTCCCACACAATACTATGGACTAGTATCAAGTGTCAAGTATAAATTGTATACCGCACCATTCACTATGCTGCAAGACTGTTACAATTCTATAAAATTTAAGTGTTTGGTATGTTTAGTTTAGTATGTTTAGTAAGTAAAGACTTAAATAACTTAAATGATTAGGCTCAAAGGCTCAGCCTATAATAATAATAGCACTGTATACACTGAGTATATTGTACACTGTATACTCATCAGGAGCCTAGCTTTGCCCAAGTGAACAAGACGGCACGCGAAGATGCATTGGCCTTCATCACGGCCCTCGAGGAGGCACCCTTGACACCGCCAGCACTCAAGAAGGACGCCGCCACAGTTGGGACGATCCTGAAGGCAGACACCGCGCCGCTCCAAGCTGTCAACGATGCTTTGGTTGTGTTCGTGAATCTGAACGGTGATGACGAGAGACTTATCAGCAAGCCGATCAGTGTGTAATGAGTAACGAGTAATGAGTTAGGTAATGAAATGAACAAACTAACACATAAAATCAACTGGTTGGAGATCTCACTCACTCAACACACCTGTGTGCTGTAATGCGAGTTGCCGATCGTTCGGTGTGAGTGCTTGTTGGCAGATGTTGGTTAGTTAATCATACATTATACATTATAGTTATATTTATATACGTCTCAGTTTCAGTTGTTTCGGTCTGAGTCTGAGTAGTATAAAGTCTCACACTTTGAGGCTTAGTCTTATTGCAGATATACTGCAACAAATGAGGACCCACGTAGGACTTAGGCCTTAGGCGTAGGACTGATTTTTCGTTAGTAAACACTTCAATTGCAAAGCGCAATGTAAATGTAAATGTAAGTAACTATATAATGCAGGCTATGCGGACCTCATGGCCTCGTCTAGGAATAACCGAACCGAGTAGCTAAAGTCTGAATGTGAAATGTTACCCATTGACCCATACAGCACGCTGTGATTGACTATTTGTAAAATTTACATAGTTATAGCTAGACTGCTAATTATATTATATTATGGTTGTTGTTGCAGTGGTTAGTTGTAGTTTCACGTATGTACATATCATATGAATATAGACATATATCATATAAATATATTCTGATTCTTATTAGACTATAAGATAACCATAAGATATGTATATATAATATAATATATAATATAATATAATATAATTATATATATATAATTATCACAGACTTAACTATTCATATGATGACAGTTCAATATTGCACAAATAAAATCAGTCGAGGACAAAAAAAGCTTTCGTGCTGGCGGCTTCCATGGTCGGTACACCGCTTGGACAGCGCTTGATTGGGGACGCCAATGCGCTCTACATCAAGCGCAAGGAGCAGACAGGCAAATGGGACGAGTTGCAGAAGGTTTGTGATGAGCTCAACGCTGCACCAGCAGGATCTATGACGCCAGAACAGCTGGTACACAGGCGGGTTTCCTACTTAACGTAACTTAATTTAACTTAACAAACTTAACACTAGCAAATTACCGGTCCATTGGAACACATCGAGTCGAATGGTTTAGGGCGGTTTAAGGTTTAATTAGGGCCGTTTAGGGTTTAGGGGTTTAGGGGTTTAGGGTTTAGGGACTCGCGAGTATTGTGCGTCGTGAGCTTAGTCAAAGAGTCAAACCACAGTCCAAGCTGTGTATTAGTATAAGCTATGGATGCAGGTGCACACTGCTTCGCTCTATGCGGACAAGCCTGGGTGCTATCCAAGCAGACAAAGCGACGGCTAAGTCAGTGGGGAAACCAGAGCTCGCGGACAAGACCGTTGTGCTCGCCCAGCACACCCGAGAGACCATTTTCCATGTGTTGCAGATCGAGGCAGCCTGATTGATTGGGTATGTTTGGTTAGGTTGTTCGATTATGTTCCAAGTTTCTGATTCCAGGTTGCAACTTCAGTATCCTGAGGTCAGGTGAAATTTGGAATGAATGATTTTTCAAGGTCCGGGTTCCGCGCTTTAGGTCTCACCGCCCCTATGGCCAAGCTGTAGACTTCTGTAAACTTTCAAAAAAAATATTATAATCATCTAATCAACTCTAAAATTTAAATTTTAAACTTTAAAGTTAAAGCTTTAAAGCTCTAGACTCTGAACTCTAAACCCCAGACCTGTAAACCTGAAGCTCAAGACACACAACGCAAAACCTAAACACTCAACTAATGATAATGACAATAATTTAATGCATTCCGACTCTAATTCGATTGCGATTCCTGGACGTGTAGGACTGTAAACTGTGAAGAGTGCAGTCGTTTTTGTTTGAACCTTTAACACTTCAGTCACTTCAGCTTAAGACCCATGCATAGTTCCGGTTTCGGGTCGGAGTATGTTAGATTATGCCATCCGTTATCTGTTATAGTTATGGTAATAGGTAATAGGTATAATAGTCATGGTTCCATAGTGTTTCCAGATTCTCAAGAGCCAAGATTGCAGGTGCTGCCGTGGGCTGTTCAAGCAGTGGACACGCTGGCAAACGACAAGATTCTGATCGAGCCACCCGTAGAAACGTGGCATGGGATGGCGGCCGTGTGTGACAGCTCGGAGTTTGAGCCGTTCAAGGGAATGTTGGATGCCTGTGCAGACATCAGCAAAGTGAGTGTCAAAGTCAAGGGCAAGTCGGCCGGCGTTAAGGAGTTGACGCCGCCTGTGGATTCTATGACCGCCAAACTTCAGGAGATCACCGACATTGGTTTGCACTGAGTTTGCACTGAAGTTTGCATTGTGCACTAACTACACTATCAGATACAAGCTATCCAGCATAAATCAATCTACAAAACAAGAACTGGTGAACTTTATAAACATAATACAGCATCAAAGTTATACTATATTATATTTATAAATTTATAAAGTTTACCAGTTCTTGTTGTAGTAGATTGATGGTTAATCGTTGTTGTTACTGCTGCTGCTAGCTGTGGTTTGTAGTTATTACTATGGTGTGTAGGTTGTTCTGTTCTGTTGTTTCTATGTGATTCTATCCTATACCAATACTAGCACTAAGACTCATACTGATACGAATGCTAATACTAGTACCAGTACTATACTTTCAACTTTCAATCTATTAGTATAATGTTGTGGGAGTTGCTTTAGCTTTAGACTCGACTCTACTCATTATTGTCACTCACATAGTACAGCCCTTCACATCTGAGATTTTTTAATGGGTTTGACAACTGACTCTAGCTTCATAGGACGGGAGTCCAGGTAGCTAAATGATAACTACCATAATTCCATGATTCGTTTGCTGGGCTTACTTGATTCAGATATCAGCAGCTCGGATTGAACAAAGTTGCGGGACGGTATACATCGTTATGAATTAAAAGTTATATATATATAATATAGGTTCATATAGATAATATAGATCGTGATTAAAAATTTAAAATTAACAATAAAAAACAAGAAAGAATAAATCTGGCCCTTCAAACTCATTGAGTCGGCAGCCCTAAACACAACCCTGTTACACAACTAAGGATCTGTTACCGGCATGGGCCAAGTGTGTCGAGATAGATGAGCCCGATAAGGTCACCGAAACCATCGTGGACGCTCTCAAGAAGCTGGGTGCCGCCATTAGCGAGATGCGGAGCGATGTGTCTGATGGCTTCATCAAGGACGCTTGCAAGCACGTGGGCAAGACCTTGCGGAGCATACTTGTGGGCGAGGCGGTCGGCTCTTGTGTGGAGGAGATGGAGAAGATGAAATTGTGGATATCGTCGCTCTCACTCGACGATGCGCGCCGAGAGCCGATGATCAAGACGATTACGATCGGAGACGCGCTGATTGCTGGTAGACGCCTGGTCTGCAATAACTCTTCGCTCCGAACATGTTAGTACTATTCCTCGAAGTTTAGTCGGTCAAGTCAAGTCTGTTGACTCTTGACTCTTGAGAATCATTTAGTTTTAGTCTAAGTCTTAGTCGAGAGTCGAGAGTCGAGAGTAACCTAAGTAACTCACGAAATCCCGCTGTGATACACATGAAACTTGAACTTGCAACACTGCGACACATACAGTTTCCAAGGTTCCAATCAATTAATTCAATTAATCAAACTAATCAAACCAAACGAATCTAGAAAGATGTTTCAGTGAATAGTGACTAGCGACTCGCGCAACACTTGATAATTCAATCTGTATACTAGTATACTGTATACTTGTATACTGTATATTGTATACTAGTATACGTATAATAGTAGTGTTTATAGATCTAGGAAATCAGGAATCCCATCAACACCAATAGAGTGACTCCAGGGTGATTAAGCGGGAGGGGGGTACTCGAGGCTCAGGTAATCAAGCAGCAATGGCCACTCAGTTAATTTCTCCGACCGGAAGTGTCTCTAGACTCTAGACTCTAGAGTCCAGAGACGCGACTCTGGTTTCTAGACTCTTGAATTCGAGACTCTCCCGGATGAGCCCCTTAGGATTATTTGGTAGTTCAGACGGTTTAAATGTAGATGCACGTAGCTACAGGGAGTGGCTTGTCGCGTGTCACGGGACGCTAGTCGTTGGACTCGTTCACTAGATCGTGGTTACACTCAACTGCTGGCTAGGCTGGCATGAATGTCCAGGTTTACGGGTTTCCCCTAACCGACGACCCAACACCTTTGGCCACGTAGCATGCAAATGGTGTTGCGTTGCGTGTAATTTGCCAGATAACTTGGATCCGGCAGGCATTGCAAAGCAAGAGTGGAGGTCCGATGCAGCTACATCGGAGGGCAGGATCACTGCCTTGGGTCTGATGGTTCGCTCCGGGCGGCTTCTGGCTGATTTCTCGACAGATGATTCGGTGACGCTGGTCAGCCACCTGATGATGGACGGGGACACCCATGGGGAGACAAAAGTCGACGCACTGTTGACCGCCTACACATCGGGCTTCTGCACAGAGGCGACCACGAGCCTGAACGACTGGGTTCAGGCGAAGGCTACTAGGTTCCGATTTCATTTTCATTATTTCATTTCAGGCTCAGGTTAAGTCACGGTGATTATTTAGATTTCAGAATTCTTGACGCTAGAGCCTGGAGTCTAGAGTCTAGAGTCTAGCGTCCACAGCCTACTGTCCTGAGTCCGGAGTCCTGGATAAAGTCTAGAGTCTAGAGAGGAGTCTAGAGTCTAGAGTCTAGAGTCTAGTCCAGAGTCTAGAGTGTCTGAAGTCTACAGTGTACAGTGTACAGATTGATTGTGTTTTTTTTTTCCGATTTCAATTGCTGCTAGACCCAGGAGTCTGCATTCACGCCGCTGAAGGCAGAGACAGCGCATGTGCCGGACATCTCTGCGTTGGATTGTGCCATCTTCAAAGACGGCGCTTGTCCGGCCATCTCCGACATCCCAGCTCTCAAAGGCATGGATGTCGAAGCCCTTAGCAAGCATACCTCAGCCATCCAGATCATCGTCAATGAAATGGAGGACATCGTTGCTTCGTGATTATAATAATATTAAATTTATAATTATATTAATATTAATTAATTAATATTAACATTACTATTAATATTAATATTCTAATAAGTAGGAGCGCGCATACCGCGTAGCTTCTCGGATTGATCAGTCAATACTCAATACTCAATATGTGCGGCGATGCATGTTGTTGCATGCCATTCGCTACAGTGCAGATTCGATTCGATACAGATGATCATACAGCATGTGTTGATTTGCGTTCCTGGGTTCTAGGTCCATCCACATAAGTAATTAGACTCCAGGCGTTAGACTCAAGGCTCAAGAAGACTCACGACTCATGACCCAAGGCCCAAAACTTAAGAAGATTAAGGCCAGGCCTTTGATAGGAAATAGAATCCTGAATGTAGAACCACTCAATACTGAATTCAATGCTGTGTCGAACTGTTGTGTGCATTCTCAAATGCTAAAATTCCCAAACTATCCTTAAACTACTTTAATCATTTTAATCATTCTAGTCTTTACTTATTTATTGTGTACTTGCTAGGCCACATATTACTAGACTACAGTTTGCTCACTATATCATTACATACCACAATCCATACTCTATCCGACTCTATCCTCTGTATTAGACTTTAGACTCTAGACAATATAGAATCTAGAATCATGCCACTAGCACTTTCCAGACCCCAACCGTACTAGTTACATAACTGCACGGGGAGGGGGGGGGGTTTCGCAGTACGGCGACAGGACCTTGGAAGCAAGGCTTCGTTGGATCTGTCCACCTATGGCTTCTTCGGGCAGGTGGGGCCGTTATAGTATGAATCATAATCCTATCAGAATAGCTTATCTTTAGTGTGCTTTAGTAACTTTAGTAATATAATATATAGTATAGTATAGTAGTGTAAGCAGTTCTTGTCCAACCTGCATCTCATCTCTGCATAACACAAAGGGTTTCTTCAAGTAACTTGGTTTAGTCATAATTTATAATGTTATAAGAATAATGTTATATTATGTAATGTACTAGGGTGGTCTTGAGTCGTCGAGTCGTTAATCTTTGCTCGCTAGCATAGTTGTGTCAGTTGTGTCGTTGTGTCACACGTCCCAAGTCCAGGTCCATAGTCTGGACTGTGTGGCTGCTCCGTGAGACATGTGTCCTGTCGACGTGTTGATGCAGGCAAAGAGCCTTTGCGTGAACCTGATGACAGTGCTGGCCACCGTGACGGTGGTGAAGATCCTCTCGTGCAAAAGGTTCTTGCGTGCCGTGAATGCTGGTGAGGCATTGCCGAAGGCATTGGTTACGAATTTGGAACAGACTCTCGCTGCGTGCAAGCATTCGTCGCTCCCGATTCCGGGAGAGTTGCAAGCCACCGCCCTCAAGTACACCCAGAAGCAAACAGCATAAAGTGCTGTTTGTGGCAGTCCGACCCCCTGCTGTTGAATGTTCGAGGTTTTAGAAACTAGTTTCTAAATTCTAGAGTCTAGAGTCTAGTCTAGAGTCTAGAGTTAGGGTTTGGTGTCTGTGAAAATAAGTAGTAAATTAAGCGATACTGATATACTATTAAGTAATTTATATTAGGCCCAGGTCTAAGTCGTTTATGTTGTTCGGTTATGTCACAGTTATGTCTTTTGTTTCAACTTCCAACTTCCAACGTTTAAGTCGTACAGGTCCATGTTTGGAATATGACTTGAGATTGAAAACTTGAGTGGTGAGCCAGTGATTCAACATTATGTGGTGTTTCATAGTGTCACATGTTATCGTGGCACGTCCTCACAATCTTACATGGGGTGGCGAAGGATAGTGTGTGTTCATAGCTTCATAGTGAGAGTAGCCGTATCATTAACTGCGCGAGGATAGCAGGTCACGTATGCCGCCCTATGCCATTGCATTGGTCAGTCACTTGTCGTTTCGACTTTGCGCGGGATGCTTAGCCCGTTCGACCAGACGGAAGGGTACGTAGTATAGAATGTGGTTGAACCTCTTGACTCTTGACTCAATACTTCAAAACTCAAAACTACTAGTATTAGTTATAAATATAAAGTTATGAATCATCAATATTAAGTCTATATTCCAGAGTCTAGCGATTAGAGTCTAGTCCGTCTAGAGTCTAGAGTCTAGAATCAAGTAGAAAAACTATATATAGATTTTATGTTTTTGTTCGCAGGGCACAATCGCATTGTCTTTTGTAACGGTTGCCTTCAACCTTTACCTTTAACTTTAACGTACCAGTTTCCGTGATTGGGTTTGTTTTGGTCTTGTTATGTTTGTACTATGTACTTAGTTTGTACTGTAGACTCTAGACTCTAGACTCTAGTCTCTAGACTAGAGTGAATCTAGAATCTAGAATCTAGAATCTGGAGTCTGATTAGAGTCTATAGAGTCTATACTGTAGTCTAGAGTCTGTACCGTAGCGGCGCAAGTTGGTACCCCGGCATCGAGGATCTCGGTTGCAGAGTTTCGATTCTAGGTTCCAGATATGTTGGTTCCTTGGATTTTAGAATTTAGCATTTAGAATTTAGATTTTGGGCTTTAGATTCTTGATTCGATTCTAGATGATTCTAGATTCTAGATTCTAGATTCACGATTCCTAGACCGAATATATATGCATCCTGTGTTGGTCAACATTGTTTCTAGCCGATTCTAGCCTTTCCGTTTTAGACCAGGGCCGTTGAGCGCGGAATAGTTGCCGCTTGGGCTAGTGATGTGGCGCATTAGGTGCAATTCGTGAACGAAGCATATGCAAAGCAGATGGGGTGGACATGTCGGGCATGAGTTGCTTGAGGCAGGTTTCTTTGAACTTTGATCATACCGATACCATGCCACCAAGGCGTGGTTCGTGAGTGTGAGTTTCGTTTGCTCACGGGCGGATCTGGATGTAGGCCGCTGCCGCAGCCTGATCCGAGACTGCACGTACACTACGTACATCATGGCCTCGGCCTCAACCCTCATAAGAATAGTAACAATAGTCGAGTCTAGTCTAGAGTCTAGAGTCTAGAATCCAAAGTTCTTATTATTATAATTTTTATTATAATAATAAGAACTCTGGATTCTAGACTCTAGACTCTAGACTAGACTAGACTCTAGACTCTAGACCCTTAAACTCTTATTCTTAGAGGCTTAGACCCTTACTTAGGGTTGTCCCGGCCCTGCCCTGTAGTACGCAATCTTAGTGAGAGTCTTGAGTCTTGAGTCTGAGTCTTGACTCTTGAGTCAGAGTCTGACATCAGAAATCTCAATCACAGCCACAGCCTTGCCTTACCTTACATCAACCTGACCTACCGTCCCACCATACATTTAGGGATTCAAGATTCTAGATTCAAGATTCTAGATTCTAGATTCCGGATTGTAGATCGCACAGGCTCTAAGTTTAGAGTCTAGAATCAAGAGTCTAGAGTCTAGTCTAGATTCTAGATTTTCTAGATTCTAGATTCTAGATTGACGATTACAAATTCTAAGTCAGTGTCGGATCATCCAGAGCCCCTTGAGCCTTGAACCCGAGACTTTGGCCAGGAAGATGTCAACTCTACCAACCTGAGTTCGACAAACCTGCCATCCATCCGTACTCCCGTGTGTTGTACAGGTTCACGCAGGTTACGGATGACTATACCGTACATTACTAGAGTCTAGAGTCTAGAGTTTCAGGTGGCTCATTTTTGCATGGCGTGTTCCGTGTGGACACCTTGTGGACATAGACTGCTCGTGTGGTTGAACGGTAGTTGAACAGATGCTGTATATTAGGGTGACACGCTGGGCAGCTTGACGTAGCAGGGTCGCAAGTCACGTATGACACGCTTGGCTTGACTTAGCAGTTTCCACTTTCCACATTGGACACAGATTGCTCGAGTGGTATGCCATGTCCCCTGCGCTGACATGGTTGGGGTTCGACCGGTCTGCTGTTGGGCGTGATCGCTGCCACCGAGTGATCGACTGACTACTTTAATTGAGTTCCGTTCCTAGCGAGCCCACCACACCAGTACGATATTCAAAGACCCGAAGCTCTGCGCTTCAGCAAGCCTCACGTGCGACCGTTCAGACAGTGTTACAAAACAGGGAGGGCGTGAATGCACGCAGGACCACTTAGTGCTGAGTGCATCCCGACTCTTGAAACACTTGCTTGATTCTTGAGTGAAACTCGAGAACTGTTGAGTTGAAACTTGAATGTCATGACCGGCATGGGCATGGACTCCATCCGAGCATCCAGGTCCAGCGCAAATTCGGAACGACATGGGAGTTGGAGTCGTGGCAATATGATCATGTTCAGATCAGAACCTAAACTTTAGGTTAGCTACGGTTAGTTATGTTATGTTACTATGTTGTTTAAGTTGTTCAATTTTTTCAATTTAGTCACTGTGTCACTAACTAATAGTTTTTAATTGCCCCAGTTCCTAATACTCCCGGCTGAGACGGCCTAAGCTGAAACTTTCAAACTGAAACACGCGAGCTCAGACGTTGTGAGCTTGTTGCTGTGTCTCAGTGAGACAGATGGGGAAGCGAGGTGGCGAACCTGTCGCCAAGGCGACACCGAAAGCAGCAAAAGCGAAGGCGGCTGCACCAGATGTGCCGAAGGCCAAGCCTGCGGTTCGAAAGAAGAAGGCGGACAAGGATGATTGCAGTTTGCCAGTCACGACTCCAGAGGAGCAGGCGAAGGCTCGTGATCAATGGCGACAGCTTGGGTTCATGAAGAAAATCGACGGGTCGGAGGCGCGTGAGTAAGAGTCGAATCAACATCCAAGAGTTTGGGGGGATTAGGCGGATTAGGGGGGGGGGGGGGGGGGTGAAAGTTTACAGTCCAGTGTTGAGATTCGAGATGAATCAGCTGTTGATATTGATATGTTATACGAGCTGTAATTCAGTGTTTTTGATGTCTTGTATCAGTTACAAGTTACAAGTTACAACCAACTGTATCTGAAATCATTCACCTGTCTTAGCCTAGAACCTTGGGCCCCGTACTCACGAAGACAGGTACGTTGGATGACAGTTGAGTAGTCGAGTCCGAGTGTCGAATCTT
The DNA here is from genome assembly GCA_905221615.1 of Symbiodinium sp. CCMP2592. NCBI lineage: Eukaryota > Dinophyceae > Suessiales > Symbiodiniaceae > Symbiodinium > Symbiodinium sp. CCMP2592. Next base: position 307,736 of record CAJNDT010004669.1, read on the forward strand.
GAGTCTGGGTCTTGAGTCTTGAGTCTTGAGTGTTGAGAAGTTGGTTCTTCGGTTCGATCCGAATTGAATTGAGAGCCATGAGTCATCATGAGTAAGATTCAAGTCGAGAGTCACCGCTTCAACTACCACATGTGCTAGCATATGACGAGGTTGGTAAAGCCTGCCAGCGATATGAGCTGGAACCAGAAACCAGAGCGATTCTAGATTCTAGATTCTAGACGATTCTAGACTCTAGACTCTAACTCTAACTCTAACTCTAACTTCTAGATTTTACACCCTGCCACAAGCCTATCGAAACCGCTGCAGGGCACTTCGTCAGCACCTGCATCGACACCGCAACCGTCACACCTAGCGTCGTCGTCAACCGCATCCGCGGCAAGTCACCAGAGTGGGCCCAGCACAACGACAACGACAGTGGGCCCAGATCCTACGCTGGCACATGCATCGGCGCCGCAACCGTCGCTCCCAGCATCGTCGCTGGTCGCACCCGCAGCAAGTCACGCGAGCGGGCCGGACACAGATGCAGGGATGGCTGCGGACGTGAACCCGTTGACACCGCAGACACAGGAAACCCTCCTGTTGGAGCTGGAGGCAGAGCTAGGTTTGGATTTGGAGGGGACGAGCTGTGACAAAGCTCAGCTGGGCGATGGCAGTGCGACGGCGGAGCACGTGGGCACCAATGTCGTGGAGCCGAGTGATGATAATCGGCAGACCGCAGGAACCACACAGATCGAGGCTATGGAGACACAACCCATGGAGACACAGACTGATCAGGCGCCCAGCAGCATCACAGCGCAGGAAGACACAGCTATGATGATCGGGGAAGGAGAGACAGTTGATCAGACGTCCGACAGCAAAGCGCAGGGAGATCTAGCCATGAACACGGCGGCTATGATGGAGGAGAAAACGGAGGCGGTTGAGCAGACGTCCGACATGAACAGTCGTGAAGGCCAGACAGACTCAGCAGCTATGGCAGCTACGACAGCTACGACTCCTATGGCTGTGACTCAGGCTGCGACCCATGAAGAGCCAGTGGATACTCGAACTTGAACCAGAAATAGTGATTAGTAGTAATTAATAATAACTGAGAATGTTTATGATTATGATGATACGATAAAGTCGATTGATTCTCGATTCACTGTTCAAGCAATTCAAGTAGTATTCAATATTCATTTGTAGGCCCTAGGCCCTAGGCCCTAGACTCGACCCTGAGCCCTACGCCCTAAGCTCCCTAACATAAACTATGACTATAAACTAAAATAACTAAAATAAAAAAAAATATATATATATATATATATATATATTAATATTAACATATATACGCGTACGTTCTTATAAGTGTAGCCTTGGAGGGAGAAGGGGAGAAGGGAGGGAGGTGGGAGGGAGTGGGGTGGGGGGGGGGGGGGGAGGGGGGGGGGGGGGGGGGGGCTTGGGTGGCATCAGGATCCTTCGCCAGCTCCTGCCGATCATCAAGACGACGGCACTCGTCCGGATGCAGATGGTACGGGCGGTCCTGATGAGGCAGAAGTAGATGGCATGTTTGCGGATGATCTTGACAATGGCGATGGAGACAAGCAGCAGGACGAGGAGGAGTATTAGTCGTAGTATGAGTCATTATTCATATTGTCATATTATCATCGATCGATAGCAGATTGGTACTTGATTCATTGATAAATGATAAATGATAAATGATATTTGATATTGATATTGATTAATATTGATGTAAATGTAAATTATCAATTGATATGATAATTATGATAACTGACTAATTGTCACAGTGACAAAGGATAGTGCCAGCGTGACAGTTGGCAGTTGGCGTCATTTCGCCAGTAGTCCGTAGATAGATGCAGGTATGCTCGTTGAAATGCCTAGAGTCCAGCCTAGAGTCTAGGGCCTAGAGCCTAGAGTCTCTAGAGAGTCTAGTTTAGATATCAGTTACGTTAAGTTAGATTTGAGGTTTTTTTTTCGACATGGTTTAGATTATAGAGACCTGAGACTCAGGTGCGGATTAGCAGACTTAGTACTTACAATTCCGTTGGTGACTTTCAAGTTTCAAGTTTCAAGCTAGCAGCTCCAATATTGAATATTGAACCACCAACCATGATCATTAGATCGTGCGCTGGTTTCTGGTGCTGGGTCCAGGTCCTAAACCTGAACCTATTTATCCGATCTGTCGCTACAACGAAACGAAGCCTAACTAAGCACAGAAACTCAATTAAATTATGTCAGTCTGTTGTGAACGAAACTAACCGAACGATCTCCGCAGGATGACGCTGAGAGCGACGTCTATGAAGGCGTGTACGCGGCGTACGCAGGTCCGCCGGATCCACACAGCTACCCTCGCATCGTGAATGTGCTTGGCAGTTCTGCCAAAGATGCTCGGACAGATAGATCATTATGTCACCTCATGTCAGATTTTCCAGGAAACCTTCTGCTTGGGACTTCGTTGTTTTACATTCATAAGTTGTTCGCCTTTACACTTTCCACTTTCCACTGCACTGTACTGCGTGCTCAGCTCCCATGTGGTGATCGCTGTACTGGCAGCATACAAGAATGCTTGAACAATAAATATACCGGGACTCCTGGCGAAGATGTCTAGAGTCAGAGTCTAGAATCTAGAGTCTAGAGTGAGTCTAAGAGTCTAAAACAGTACGCGCTAAGCCCGCTCGATTGATCAGGTCATAACTAGTGCAACTAATCCCTAGACTCCAAACTCTATTCTACTTCTATACCCTAAGCCCTAAGCCTAAGCCAGGTAATGTTCCAGAACCTCTTGGCGGCCATGCCGGATATGCCGTCACGAATCCGGGCGTTGCCTCCGGATTTGGGGATTGGCGATTGCTTCACCGGAGTGGGCACCTGCTCCATGGTCCTCACAGCAGCATTCAAGGAACTACAACGACGGCTGCCGGCGGATTGCACTGAACACATTGAGGCACCCTTCAGCTTAAACTTAAACTGCCTATCGAGTCCAATCGATTATTTACCGATGGTATGACTCGGTATGACTTATGGTGCTTTGCGCACGATGACTGCATTGCAATTTCGAAGTGGCAAACTCCAAAGCCCATATGGCTTTAACTTTAACGCTGACTTTTTGGAGTCTTGCATTTCTATTTATCTAGTTTACAATCTATACTCGAAAATTGAAAAGGATATCACCCACACCACGACCAGGGGTCTCAGATTAAGTCCCAATGTAGTTTCAAGTAGCTAGTTAAACTACGCTAAGATAGGAAGTTAAGAATTACTAGATGAAAAGAATGAGTACACGATTCCAGTGGATCGGAATAAGAGAATAACTAAGTTTATATGACATTCAGTAAATCATGAGACGCGTGAATGTGCAACTCAGTGTGTGTGGGGGGGGGGGGGGGGTAGTTTGATAATCTTATCGAATCCAATATATGCGTATGTACTCAGGTCCATAACAGATGCATATAATATACTTTAATATACGTCTGTTTTATGTGTTTTACTATTAGTAGTAGTAGCAATCCACACGCTTGACAGCACCAGCCTACTTCATGTAGCTTTTTGTTTCGTAGCACGAGAGGACTTAGCATACCTGCTTGTGCCTTTGCGGGAAGGTGATGCATCATTTCATGGCAGAGAACGTCCCGTGGAAGCAGAAATTTCTGCAGTCCGGCATCCTGACGGAATCCTCATTGCCGGAGCAAGAGACATGTCTATTCAGCGACGCTTGCACAATGACCACCGAAGAGCGTGTGTGTGTTCGCCACGAGGCATGCTGTGACTCTTGGGCTAAATTTCTTTACTTCTACCTTATATGACGTAGGAATCCAGTCAGTTGCCACACCTCTCCTTTGTGATGCATGAAACCTACCTACTGCCAAGGATCTCCCCGAAACGTTATGGTTTTTCAACGGTGGCTTCTCGTGCAGATCGTTCAGTCGCCTGCACCCGGATGCCAAGAACATGAAAACAGCCATGAAGGATGACAACCAGGACATCCCGGACTTTCAACTTTCAAGTTTAACGAATCATGAATGAATCATGATGAATCTGTTTGGTGTTGTAAGTTAAGTTGTAAGTGTTGTAACATGTTGTAACAGTGTAACAGTAGCAGTGTTGTAGTAAGTATTTGTAAACTTGTAAACTTATAAAGCTTGTCTACAGTCGGTTATGGTATGTCAAGTTTTGTCAGTCATGTCTCACTTGTTGCATGGTTGAAGTTGAAACTACTAATGTGGACGGTACCGGCAACGGTTACGTTTATGTATGTCGAGCCAAGGCCATATATTGCGATTCACGTTTTTTTTCAGTTTATCAGTTTATCCGTTTATCCTAGTTGAGTTACCAACCTACCAATGTCACTAAGTCTAGTCAAGTCGAGTCAAGTCGGTGTTCCCTGTGTTGCTTGTTCAGTGTTGAGTCAAGTATGTTGAGTAAGTTTCTTTCTTTCGTTAATGTTGTTCATTCCATTGACATTGTAACCAAGGACAAGGCTACATGTTAGCTTGAGCACAGAAGTTGAACAACAAAGTTCAAAGGTCAAAGCCAAAGCCTAAAAAAAAGGACATGACTACGACACTGTTGTGTAGTAAAGACAAAGGATTCAGGCAGCTTGCTAGTCTGATATTGGTAGTATTAAGTTTTAAGATTGCAGGATGCAAGCTCGGTGTCGACATTCAATGGATGTGTGTGTGCGCTACAGACCTTCGTGCCTGACTGGTTTGTGCTCGAGAATGTGGATATGGAGAGCACAGGATCAGACGGCAGCGCGACGGCTGCGGACAGTGATTCCAACTTCGGACTCATCATCAAGGCTCTGTCCGAGATCGGCTACACAGTTCGGGCATACCACTTGAATTCACAGGATTATGGCCTGCCGCAGCGGCGCATGCGCCTGTACTTTGTAGGCTACAATGCGAAAACCCAAGATCGTGTGAATTTCGCACGGTTCGAGAAGAACCTCCAGAAGTGTCGTCTGAAGTGCCAGCCGCCGGTCGCTTGCCAGATGTGAGTGGACGTGTTGAAAGTTGAAAGAATCTTACGTCAGTCTAGAGTAGTCTAAAGGCTAAAGCCGTGAGTATTGAATCTGGATTCCTGGTTATCAGTTGGCGCATATCAGTGTGGTGGCTAGAGTCCAGCTGAAGTCTAGAATCTAGAATTTACTATAGAGTGCTATAGAGTATAGAGTATAGAGTTTAGAGTTCACAGTGTGGATATACAGACATGAATTGAACTATTTACTGTATGTAAAACTGTAATATATAGAAACATTAAAGTATCACTTTAAACCTTGAGATCAGTCAGCAGGACGAAGTTGGAGAGTTGGGGACTTAATCACTGACTATACAATACAATATGCAATGTAGCTGGTGCTTGATGAGATCTACATGCATATGTCGCCCAGGCCGACTACATGCTCCCGGACGACTGCTTTGTCGTGCAGGATGAACTCTTACGACGGTATGACATCATGCAGAGGCGAAAAGACAGGGCCGAGAAGGGTGACAAGAGCAAGGACAAGGACAAAGAGACCGGCGAGGATCCAGATGCGGCCCCGATGGATGTGAAAGACAAGTCAAAGTGGCAGTCCTTGCACATGAACCTAGCTGAAACCCGTCACTCGGCGCTCATGGCCTAATCCAGTCTAGAGTCTAGAGTCTAGTCTAGCCACTAGTTTTAAAGTTTCGAGCCGTCTACAGTCTAGGCTCGACTCTAGACTCGACTCTAGACCCTTCGTGTCGGCGTGTCGGGAGTCTAGTCACATGTCACTGGTCGCGTATGTTGAGAGTAAGAGTCTACGAGTCCAGAGAGTTCGAGTCAGGGGCCATGGCCGTTCATATTGATCTAGATTCTAGAATCTAGACATACTGACGACTCAAGAACAAGTGCTGGATTCAATCATTCAAGTCAAGATGCTGAACTTTCTTGTCATCTTTCTGCTCAGCTGCTTATTCTTGATTCTATCTATTCTTAACTTAACTCAACCGAGGTCCTAGTCCCACACTCCATAGCGCCTAAACGACTAACTACTAACTACCAACCTAACTCTAGTCAAGGCAATCTAGTCACTAGGCAAATCTAAACACCTAAAATTGCGAGGGGGCATCCAGTGGCCGCTGCGCATCCCGGAAGCCCTGAAGACCAATGAGTGGTACAAAACCTTGAGCAGCCGCGAGCAAGAGGAACCTTGAGGTATGCGATGCAACGTTTTGAGTTTTGAGTTTTGTGAGTGTTTCTTCCAGGGGTCTTCTTTAAGTAGACTCAAGTACATGAGGTTCACCTTTGTTAGTTTCAAGTTTAAAGTCGGGGATTCAAGGCCGAAAAGGCCTGACACTAGAGTCACTAGAGGCTAAGGCTCTCGTGTTTCGTAGTTTTGCGGCTTTCAAGAAGCGTTGAAGCCACAAGCTGTACCGAATCAGAGATGGCATGCCTTGTGTTACGTTGTGAGTTTTGAATCTCGAGAGCCTTTTGGTGAGACACCGAGAACTACATTTTCCTACTAGACGCGCGCGAGACGCTGATCAAGCTTGGCAAACCTCCGATCCGCTACGGCGACTTGTACCACAATGCGAATCGAACGCCCACATCTTCTGCTGAGGTGAGGTTGGGGATGGGAGCATACGATGCAGAGTGTTTTCTTTTCGCTTGACAGGACACTAGTCACCTAGAGTCACTCGAGGATTCACAAGCTCAGCATTGGTGATCTTCTTCCGTGTCTGAGTCCTAGTCCTAGTCGTAGTTCGTTTCAATGTACAATAAAGATGAAATATTTAATATAGTTAATAGTTAAATATAGTTTAATGTAAAGTTTAATGTTTAATAGTCAGTGATTTATATTGCTAGATCGAGTCAACAATTCGGTACATCAATAACTATTCTAATTCTGCTTCTACCTAAAATTGTGTTTCTATTCATTCCATTGCATTCAGTTCAGAGGACTCAACTCCGAACCTTAGTAAGCGTCTCAGCAGGTCCTAGTTCGCGTCAGAGCTCTAGTTTGAGCCTGAGGGGCTTAGTTTTTGGAGGTCCTGTTTGGTATAGGTAGGGAGACCAGAGGAGCAAGTGTATCTCAGTCTGAGCCTGCGTCGAGTTTCTACTTTCATTGAGGCGGATTCCACTCACAGGCGGTGTGGTGAGGAGCCTCCGTATCGGTATCGTTGCACAGTACTACAAAGCAGATTCTGCCGAATATAATAATATAATGTAGACTGACTAGTAGTCAGACTTGTTTAGTTTAGTTTAGTTTAGCTGCTTAGCAGTTAGCTAATAATAATAACAATGTAACAAGTAACAAGTAACAAGGTCCCTCCGACATCCAACATGGTAACTTGGTAACTGGTAACATGTACACGACAGGTGGTGCCAACTATCCTCCCATCGACGAAGCTCGTTGACCTTGAGCGAGGCCGCCTTTTGCTAGGATCTGTGGCTGCATCTCTGATTTCGGATTACGACGACTATAGCCACTGTTACTGCCTCCGCCATTTCGCTTCTTTGTAGGTAATCAGCAATTACTAACTAAGTCAGCTGCTGCTACGATGACGATTGCTACTACTTCTACTTCTAATTTAAGTTTACTTCTACTTCTACATTACTTCTACATTCTACCTCTACTCTACTGTCCTACTGCGGCACCTGCTAATGCCACTGCTGCTGCTGCTGCGGCTACGGCTACGGCTACGGCTACTACATGTGCCCGTGCCAGTACAAAGAACCCCTACAGTCACTATATGTCACTACAGTGCTACAGCTACTACCACTACTACTACCACCTCCACTACTTGCACTAATCCTACTACTACTACTACCACTACCGCTACCACTACCACTACTACTACTCCTACTACTACTACGGCTACAACAACTACTACTACTACTACTACTACCACTACTACTACTACTACTACTACTACTACCACTACTACTACTACTACTACTATTACTACTACTACTACTACTACTACTAATTACTACTACTTACTACTACCACTACTACTGCTACTACTACTGCTACCGCTACTGCTACTGCTACTCCTGCTAGTGCTACTACTACGACTACTACTACTACGACTACTACTGCTACTACTACTACAACCACGAACACGACTGCATCTACTGCGGCCGCCGCTACTACCACCACCACAACTGCCGTGTTTCTATTCTATTGTATTGAAGTATTGAAGTGTTTTCCACTGTTACACCAAGGAAGAGAACTTCTTCATTTGCAGGGCATCCAGCTCACTCCCCATCAGATGGATCCGTTATCGGAACCGCAGATGACAGACTTTGCTGGCAACGCGCTGCTTGGCATGAGCGGTTGTTACTTGTTACTACGAAGACTTTCGACTTGTAACTTTCGACGTTATGAGTCATGAGTTATGCATCACCACAACTCCCAGTATAACCTACATTATCCACAACAAGTCATTTGTTCTTTCAAGTCAAAAGTCAAGAGTCAAGACAAGACTCTGACAAGACTCGACCTTAGTCTCCGAGTCTTGGTCGTTAGTCTAGAGTCTAGAGTCTAGAGTCTAGAGTCTAGAGCCTAGAGCCTAAATTCTAGAGTCCTAGAGCTAGAGTCTAGTCTAGACTCTAGACTCTAGACTTTGGGGTCACTTGTTTTTTTTTCTGATATGCTTATCAATTATCAATATTCAATAGGATTGTGTTGGGAGCACATGAGAACCTGTGCGGTAAGGGTCTTTTTGTGTGTGCGTACAGTGTGCGGTGGGTTGTCTGTGCATGTGCGTGCGGCGCGGGCGGTGCGCGCGTACAGCGTGGTACGATTTTCGTGGGGAGCATTCGAGAACTTATGCGATGGGTTTGTGCACATGCTGCATGCCGCCAAGGTTCTCCTCGACAGTGTTTCTTGCTGTCTTCTTGTGTGGTATGGCTGAGCTCAGCTACAACACCGAGAGTGAGGACGAGGAAATGATGGATTTGGCGGGGCTCGCTGCAACGTCACGATGACTTCGGGTTGGAATTTGTTTGACTGTTTGAGTTAAGTTTAGTTAAGTTAAGTTACGTTCTTGGTTCTTGATTCTTGGTTTTGGGGTTGACTTAGAAATCTTCGGCGAATTAGATTTAGGTAGCGACCGCCGGAGAACTATCCCTCTCTGGTTCACCTGACCTGCATACCGACACCCAGGCTCCGCAGCTCCAGCACGACCTGATCCCTGATCTTGACACCGACTGTCACGCATCGCCGTAGGATGCCGTACGCATACATGCCCTTTCTTTGCTGGGCATCAAGGAACACTGACGCCATGATGTTATACATACACTTATACACCAGCGAGAGTCCTAGAGACTAAAGGCCCTGGAGTCTGGAGTCTAGAGTCCACCTGTCTATAGCCAACACATAGCGTCACCACAAGCGCAGCACCAACAGTGAAGCTTGACGTCCGGCCGGTGGCAAATTTTGTGCATCATTGTAGACTGTAGACTGTAGAGTACCTTGACGCCAGTAAGGCATACCGCTCTTCGAGCCTGACGCATGCGGAGTGCAAAATGTCATGGGCCCTGCCGGCTTCAGCCATGTTTCATGATGATTCCAATGTGGGCGGCGCATACATGCCACACACTCCGCACGTACACGTCCGCGCGTTGCATGCACAACCCAGCACAATGCACGCGCAAACCGCGCACACCGCAGACAACCCACCGCACGCTGTACGCACGCACCGCCCGCGCCGCACGCACAGGCACAGACAACCCACCGCACGCTGTACGCACGCACCGCCCGCGCCGCACGCACATGCACAGACAACCCACCGCACACTGTACGCACACACAAAAAGACCCTTACCGCACAGGTTCTCATGTGCCCCCAACACAATCCTATTGAATTTTGATAAATTCAGACTAATTTTGGGATAGGTTATGGTGTACGTATGTATCCGCAGGCGTACGGGTAGGATTGATAGTTGTACTTTTGCGATAGATAAGGTGGTTCCTTGGTTTGGTGACGTACATCAGATTTCCTTATCAAGAAACCCCAAGTAATTCGTAGAGAACATATGCATAGTTGCAGTCTAAGACACAGAGCTCTCGTCGAATTATCAAGGCCCCTGATAGCTTGAGAGCAATGGCCAGTTCTCCGGTTTTTTTGGGCCAGTTCTCCGGTTCTCTGGGCCCTTTTGGTCTGCTGGATCTTCGCGTCTGCAGTTACCACGGGCGCCCTTTAAGGCTGCGTGCCTGTCAAGACGGCCAGGAAAGCATGGAGTGGGTTTGGGAAGGTGAACGCATCAAACATGCCCACAGCCCTTACTTCTTCGACCTGGCGGGCCACAACGTTACCAACTTGGGTGATAATCGCTACTCGCCAGACGACTATGGCTGGCTTGGATTCCCAGCAGTTCAGCTTGGAGCCCAAGACCCTTCAGCTTCAAGCGACCAAGATTTCTTCAGGGAGATCTTGGCGAGCCTGGAGAACCTCACCCAGTCCTTCGAACCTCTTCCGGCAACGGAGGTCCTGCCCGGTCTTCCACGTGAGCAAGAGAATCTATGCCCAGATGGATCCTTCGGTGAGCGAAATGTGTGTCCAATCGTGCGCCGTCGATCTCGCACCGATTTTTTGTGCCGAGGTGGCACCCTAACTTTGAAATGTGTTTGGTTCCCGGGGTACTTCCTTGTCGTAGTGGGACCTACTCCAGATGTCGCCGACTTGGGCAAGCTGGATTACACCTGCTGCCGAGGGGAAAGCAACTCCGACGAGTGCGGAGACAACGTGATTTGGTTTCCACTTGCTGTCGCTTTGATTGTCCTCGGCGTTCTGGGTGTGCTGACAAGGAGCTTGATGATCCACTGCTACAACCCAAGCATTGCCCACGCCACAGAAGCGGATCTTCAGGTTCTTTGTCCGCAACATGTGCATGACGGCGCGGCCCTCCACAGAAGAGTGGAGCCAGCAAAGCGGGGGGTGAGCTTGGAGGACTTGCGCCAGTTCAAGCGGTTAGTGCATCATGCTGTGAAGTCAGGGAGCATCAGGGCCACGGATCGAGACCAGTTCGCTATGTCAGATGTAGCGATGGGGCCCGCGGCATACACAGTGAGTTGGGAATTGATGAAGTGATGAAGCACCCGGAGGGCTGCTTGTGCGACCTATTCATCACCCGCGGCTGGGCCCAGGGCATTTTTGACTTTGTCGAGAAGGTTGCGAATTCTTGGCCACGAGGAGCCACAGGGGCTTACGTTTGCTTCCTGTCCAATCCTCAAAATCTGGACATTGCCAATTTGTTACAATCGCCGAGGGAGTCACCATTTGCCAGAGCTTTGAGTAAGTCGTCGTCCATGCTCGTAGTGCCAAATCATGTGTCCAGCATCTACACAAGGATTTGGTGCCTTGGCTGTTCTTTGCCCCCAGGACTAAGCATAGACTAAGTGTCCCTACATTTGTGGAATGTGGAGGCTCAGTAATTCGAACATGCCAGCCAAGGTGCGTTGACGAGGCCGTTTTGGCGGCTTCTTGGGACAAGCCAATTCGGCTTGCGAAGCGGCCTTTGCCGAATCAATGGCCTGGGGTACTTCGCGTGTTAAGCACTGGCGCCGCCGCATTCGGAGCGGGCATGTTGTACCCCCTAGCAGCCATCACATGGTACGGCATAAGCCCAGACAGCTTCTCCTTGCACTGGGACTTGGAGTGGGCATTCGCCTACGTGGGCGGGACATTCGGTGCCTTTGTCGCGCTGACCTTCAAGTGTTGCTTCAGGAGGGCGACTGCGACAATCCAAGTAGCAATTCATTGTATGACCGTCTTCCTGGCACTTTCTGTGGCTGTCTTGGCCTCGTGGCACGGGCTTTGCGACAGGCAGATCAGCTTGCTAAGGATTTCAAAGGGGCCGTCAGGCATGCCACGAGCTCTGATACCGACGATTTGCGAAGAATTCTTCGCGAGATCGTTGATGGCAGCCAACGTTTCTACAGCGCAGCTCCGCTCGGTGGTGAACGTCACCGGTCACCTCAAAGACTTGTCACGGTTGGAGCAGATTTCCTAGTGGCTGCATCGCCCACTGTTGGTCCTTTTCGAGCGTTTGGAGCGCCTCTGCTGGAGCCCTGCAGTCGGGAAGCCGGTTAGTGCCACGGCTCCTTCTGCAGCGAGAATGGTGAGACTTTAACAAGGACGTGTTTTTGTGGCTTCTCTAAGATGGTTAATGTCAGTGCTCGCACCTGTCTCCTTTTGGAGTGCCGTCGTAAGACGCAAAAAGCTTTGCTAGTTGGAGAAACGTGCCCATCCATTCCCTGCTATTGCCATTGCAGCCTCCATGCAAGCACGCCAGTCCGGAAAACTTGCCCGTGCGGAGTATTCCGGGTTGCTACTAGCTCGGTTGCCACCGCGTCTTCTGCACTTCGGGACAGCTGTGGGCGTCGGTTTGTCTCTGCTCTCGAGCGATCGCCAAGTGGAGAATCAAGCAACGTTGCGCACACAGAGACACCGTTGCAAGAAGAGGAGCATCCTCTTCCCCCCTCCCTCTTTTTGGTTCTCGAGCAATCTTAGAGTCAGGGTTAGGGTTGAGCCCGAACTCCAACCGGCTGGAGTTTGGGTGAGACCCTCTTGAAGCCCTCTAAAGAGCATGCGGATCAAGGCTGGGCCCACGACCGGCACACGAGAGATACGCCATCCTGGAGTGCGAAGGCATCGAAGGAGACCCCCTGCCAAATTGGACCACCAATCCAGCCCGGGAGGAGTAGCAGCAAGATTTTTGCACATCTTTCTGCTAAAGCCTTTGACTCGATTGGAAGACTGAAGAAGATTATTGAAGAAAAGGGCTGACCAGCGGGAGCAGGCCACTGCACTTTTTCAACGGCTGGTGGCGAACAAGGATGTGATTGTTCGCCATCAGCCGTTGAAAAAGTGCAGTGGCCTGCACTCGCTGGTCAGCCCTGGCCTTGTCTGGGTCTCCAGAGTCCGTGCAATATTAAACGAGACCCCACGGGTAGCGGAGAAGTATCTGAGCACCCGAAGGGTGACCAGCCTACTTGTATAGAGAACGAAGACGGCCTTGTCTCGGTGTAAGCCATCTTCGAAGCTTCGCGATGCACCTGCAAAGCAGAGTCGTTGCCGAAGATTTCCATTTTTTGGAGGCCTCCCGGCCCGTTCCCCTTGAAGTCTCTGTGCTCGGATGCGTTCGTCACTCTGGGGCAATGGGTCTGATAACACTTGTACTTCTGCTGAGCTATTTGTGGGAAGTTTTGTATCCCGAGGTCAAGAAGGGAGGAACGAGGGAGGGTGGACGGGTTGAGGTTTGTGCAGGTCCTGGAAGCCGCCGCTTTCAGCTCACCACCTTCACTCAGGAGACGTAGCTAGATTCAGCTAGATGACAATGCACCCTACGTTGTTCCGTCTTTTCGCGCGGGATGCTCTTGTAAGGCACAACCGCCCGACACCCAAAAGTGTTTCGCTCCAGCCCGACGTCCTAAGACTCGTCCCCCCAAGCCCGGCACCCTGGAACATAAATCGGGGTAGCCCTCGAACTTGCAAACCTCACAACCTCCGAACGCTGAAGCCCTAAAACCTCATGTGGGTGGTTATCAAAATCGTGGTCCCTTTTTGGGTACCCTAAATAGGTGCCGTGCTAGAATAAGGACCCTCAAAAGGGACCTTAATTTTGACAACCACCCATGCGGATTTTTGGGGGATGTTGGCGTGGGTATTCCCCGCTCTATTCAAGCCTCGTCCCCACCGTCTCGCTTGACTCCTAGACCCGCCGTGGTCTCGTGATCCTGCCCTTGTATCGGGGTCGGCTCATACTTGTATAGTTAAATGTTATGGTCCTAGTATCGTTGTGTTAAAGTTACATCATAGTTATAGTTCTTCCCTTACAATCTCCGTGAGGCTACGGTGTAATCTACCCCAGACCCAGTTGAAATTGTTGCGAACCCCAGCACTGCGGCCACTGCAGGCCCATCGACGTTGCTACTGCACGCACCTAGACCTGCTCAGGTCAACCACAAGCACCCCCACATCTGAAGTCCCGGCTCAACCCGAAGCCCTCAACCCCAACCCCCACGATCCCTAAATCCCTGAAGCCGCACCTCTAAGTTTTGAGCCCCGAACAGGGCGGCTGATCGTGGACCACAACTTCTGCTCCACTATTTATTCACAACTGGAGTTTCATTCGTCTTTGTAGGCTGGAGCGCGGCCAGACGTGGTCCTTGGACTTCAATGACTACTTGCCACCTGACTCTATCGCCCAAGATTTTTGAGCTGTAGCGGCCAGGCACATAGACTGTCAGTGTAGCATCATCCTTGTGAAGTCCCAAGGCTTAGTCGAGTTTCCGTAGGGAGAGCATTAGACAGCGTTCGAGAAAGTTCAGAATCAGATGCATGGATGCAACATTTGCCGCTGTGAGCCTGGAAGCAGATCTGCACCCTCAACCCTAAGTCCTTGACCCTAAACCCTAAACTTGAGACCAACAGCTTCAATGCCGGATGCGTTCTGGAGGAAGTCGCCGAGCATCGCTGCCAAGTTGAAGGCACTACGGGGCGGAGCGGAAAGAGTGCTCCGAAGATTCCAAGTACAACTCAGAGCTTAGGGCTCCTGGTATCTTGAGCCTGGGATCCAGAATTCGAAGACTCTCTGCGTCCCTCTGCTCCGAGCCCAAGAGCTTGAGTGCCGTGTGAGCAAGTAGGACCTCAGCGCTGGCTAGAGGCTGTGGTTAGGGTTCACGTCCAACTTTCCTCAGACGCATGGGACTGACTAGATTCTGAGTTTTTCATTGCTCCACTCGCCCGGATAAACTTCAGAAGTCTCTTGGGTTTGAATTCCCTCATCCCCTCATCTCTCCAGTAAATCCACAAAAGGAGCAAGCCGCGCAAGAACTGAGGGCCGATTTCACCAAGGAGCTGTGTGGATGGCGCCTTAAGAATCTGGGAAGTGGGAGTTTCCGAAAATTAGGGATACCTAGTTTTCGGTTCCTTGTAATAAGGATCCCAGTTTTCAGGGTACTATATCAGGGTCCAAAGTCTTCACTTCTTCCAGCTCGTGATGGTGAGACGCTCCCCGGATTTCCGAGCTTGCCTTTGGCCTTGATCAGCTTTCTGCAGCGGTTGCTTCCTAACTTCGACCCCCTTTGAACCAGTGCTTCTTCGACTGCCCGCAATTTCGGATGTTGTATGCAGGAGCTCGAAGCCTTCTATGACTTCTTCAAGGTCGATGTGGCTTGTACGAGCATTCAAGTTTGTGTCTCCTTCCATGCCGCATCTGCTGTGCGCTCACTTCAAGTTTAGGCCTAAAGTTTCTGCCGCGAGAAGGTTGCGCCGTTGTAAGATCTTGTGAGAACCACCCGCAACGCAAACCTTTGCTGTGTTGAAACCCTGCAGGCGACACCTTTGTAAGACTCTGGTGTGCAAACTCCACAAATCAAACATCTGTGAATGCTGCATTGAGATCCTCGGCGTCCGCTCTGCCGAGGTGGTGTCTGCCATCTCACGGTTGCACCTGCCTGCCAGCTTCTGGTCCTTCCTTGCCTTCTGCCGCGAGACCATCAAGGACAAAGGGCAGTCTAAAGGGCAGGTGTTGAGCCGCCTCTGCTCTGACTTGTTAGGGTCGCCGCGTGTGGGACTTTTAGCTTGTGGGTGGATCTGTGCCGGCAGTGAGAAGACTCCAATGCCAGGAGTTTCAGCTGGTTGGCACTGAGGCAGGTCTGACCTCAAGCTAATGCTCCGAATTCATAATAGTTACAGCAGTACCATTCATGTTGATGACAATAACAAGTGCTGTCACAGGCTCGAGCAGACTTGAGAGGAATCAGCCAGCGATTGCCGCGCCCTTTGAATTGGTAGGTCGAGTATATCGAAAAGATATGTACACATACATGTATGTTGACACGTACTACGGTAAAGCATAATACGCATTATACCGTGGTAACAGGTGTGTACATGGTATATTATATATATATATATGTAACCGCACAACATGCGTCTTTTTGTCATAATACTATACATATGTATAGCATAAAAGGTATTGATGCTCGTATGAAGACTTCGCAGCGTTGAGGCCGAGATTCCTTGAGCAGATGTGTACTTCAGCCAGCAGGGTCTGGGGGAGCTCCGAAGTCCGACAGCGGTAGCCAAAAGACAAAACAAAACTCGAGGGACTTAGTCGGTAGTAATAGAGGAAATAATAGTAATAGTAGTAATGCAGGTAATACTAGCAATAGTAGTAAGGAAGGTAATAGTAGCAACAGCAGTAATGATGGTATTAATAGTACTAGCAGTAATAAGAGTGATACTAGTACTAATGGTTAATTTTGGCAATAATAGCCCCGAAGATCTTTCCAAGAGCTTCATGAAGGGGCCCGCCTATCCTTGCGGCCAGGAAGATGAAGCAGGCACCGAGGTGGGCGGAGATTTCTGGCTTCCCTGACACCGGGATTCTTTGCTTCGAGGGTGTGATAGAGGGCCCCTCAGGTGGAGCTGCAGATGTGCGAGCCGCTCTTCCGCCTCCTCATCAGTGGCATCGTCGGGGCACCCAGCATGTCATCCTAGTTCTCTCCGAGACTCGATGTTCCAAGACGTTTCCTGGGATGAGATGTAAAGACTGAGCATCGAATCTTTAGCGCACTATGAGATTCAGGAATCTATGGGCCTTGAGCTTAAGAGTTCAGCTTTCGAGCATTCTTTAAGCGAAGCAAAGGGTGCCGACACGTCTGCCTGTCATGCTCCGCCAGATCTTGCCGGTGCTGAGCCACCCAAAGAAGTATGGTGGACGAGAGGCGGCTAGGCCGCAGTCGTTTCAGTGGACCACAGTAGTGGCATCAAACTTTATCTCCCAGCTTACGAATGCAAGCTAGGCGCAAGTTCTTGGGGACTAGATCGCCAGGGTTCTGCTTGCTGAACCCTTTGGACTCGATAATCGCGCTGGTCTGAAGCGCTTCCTCGTACCGTCGAAGGCCCTCTATACACAGGCTTACACAGATAGATAGACAGATAGATAGATCGAGAGGCATCTAGCTAGATAGGCAGATGGGTAGCTAGACAGGCAGGTGGGTGGATAGATAGATAATTAGTTAGGCAAGGAAGCTCACAGGGTTTCTTTCCTCCTTCACACAGGAGCTCACGGAGGGATGTGCAGACTGCGTGTTTAGTGTTCCGGGTTTCGGGTTTCGGGCCATGACTTGCCCTCCTCCGTGCTTGTCTTTCATACGACGCCTCCACGTGCTAAAACCCTCCAGGTCCAGCGTGCTGTCACAAGTCCGTTTGGAAACAGAAATCCAGCACAAACAAGAAGCCGCGGCCTCCAAATGGGAAGCTGTGTGAGAGGGGAGACACTCGTAATATATGGGCTTTAATGATTGCCAATACTATTTTGGGGGTTCCTTGTTATACTGGATCGTATAATTGGCCCCCAAACCCAATTCTAACTTTTGAGGCCTCTATAGTAGGCTGAGAGAAGCTGAGGTGGGCCTATGGCGCTGCGAGAAGGGCAACTTCGACGGCGACGTCCTGTTCAACCTCCGCCCCTTGGCTCCAGCTACGGATTTGGCAGAGAACGGTACTAGTATTATCACTACTACTACTACTACTACTACTACTACTACTACTACTGCTACTACTACTACTACTACTACTACTACTACTACTACTACTACTACTACTAGTGCTGCTACTACTACTACTGCTCCTGCTGCTGCTGTTACTACTACTACTACTACTACAACTACTACTACTACTACTACTACTACTACTACTACTCCTGCTGCTTGCTGCTGCTGCTAGTACTACTACCACTACTACTACTGCTACTACTACTACTACTACTACTACTACTACTACCACTACCACTACTACTACTACTACTACTACTACTACTACTACTACTACTACTACTACTACTACCAAGAATAATGACAACAATAACACTAATAATAGTGATAATACTAATGATAATAATAGTCAATAATAGTAGTAGAAGCAGTAATGATAAAAGTAGTAACAGAAAGAATGATACAAATTCCAGATTCCAGTGGACGATTTCCGGACTTTCTTGCAGATGTCAGCGGAAGCCCATGCCCAAGGAGGCTTTAGATCATGTTGCCGTCCTTTAGGTGCCGTGGTGGCGGCCTTTGAGGAGCGGAGTTTCAGGATTTCAGGCCTCTTTGCTGCGTGCTTTGCAGTGAGTCGAAGTCCGGGGGATGGGTATACTGGGGACTATTCTTGGGGATTAGATGGGGGCTACTATAGCGATCCATCGGGCTTTAGAGTGGTGTCAGACTTGCGACTTGGAGTGGGGTTTCGATTTCGATTTCAAGCAACGGTTGGGGTGAAGGACATGGTCTTGCTCGTCCCCAGTGGAAAGAAGGCGCTGAACAAGATCGGATCTCGTCTGAGGCAGGCTGGCGCAAGCGCAGGTAAGACTGTCGCCTGGCTAGCTCCGGATGCAGATTGCAGACCGCCCCAAAGCACCTTATAATGCCGGCAAATTTAGCCAAGCCTGATTTTGTTGAAACTTGCAGCACCTGCCTGTCTGGTTCTTAGTAGGGTATGGGGGCATGGATCCGTATAGTCCCTATAGAATCCCCGATAATAGTTTCCATAACACATTCCCCCATTCCCTACTCAGAGCCAGGGAGCTGCGGCAGAGACTCGCTTCCCCACCTCCTGCCTGGAACCTGTCAGGCCCGAGGTCCTGCGCTTCATCCTCGAGCGGCTCATGACGGGAGGAGATGAGCCCGACACTATCGTCACGGTGCTTCGGGATTCGCGGGCGGGTTCAGGTTGAGGACCTCCTGAAAAGACTCCTGAGACCTAGTTCCGCTCTGCAGGGTCTTGGTCTTGAAATAGAATGAGGATGCCCTCCTCAACCCCAGGTGCAGACCTTCCTGTCGCACTATGATCGCGTGCCAACGAGAGACTGGGCTGAGTTGGTGGAGATGCTCGTAGTTGCGGAAACTCACCAAGCCGGCTTGAGTCACCGGTCACTCTCCTTCTCCTGGCTTCTTCCCGTGCTACACGCATGTCCGTGTTCGTTAGAAACGAGTTCTGCAGCGAACTCTGGAGCTGGTGAAGGCATTTACATCTCCACCTCCCAGCTCGTCCTGTTTCAGAACATGATCTTGAACAACGTGAACAAGATCAGGCCCGCCGGCCCCACACTTCGCAGGGCTCTTTGGGCATCTCAGATGTTGAAGCAGAGTCCTTCGTGCTGTCAGGCTCACTTCCGGCGACCCTCTGGACGAGGCGCCGGACAGCCCAACCTCCTTGAAACCGTCCGCAACTGCAACAATGCCGTACCCCCGCAAACCCCGCAGCTCGCTCGCATCGGTGCACGTTGCACCTCAGGCAGCGAAGAAGGTTGGCCCCTGGTCCGAGGCACATGGATTGGGTGTTCTGGGTCTAGGCGAGAGTCTGTGTGGGCTGTGCATCTGGGAGGGAGGGAGAGAGAGAGAGAGAGAGAGACACACACAGGCAGCAAAAAAAGAGCTAGATCCCTGCAGCGCGCCGGCTGGCTCTCCCAAGTCGTGAAGCCGCCATGCCCAGAGGAGGGATGAAAGCATGCGTCACACTCAGTACAAAGATAAAGCTATGCCTGGATGCAGGTCCGATGAACTCTGGGCCCTAAAATCCCGCGCAGCCGCAGTCTACGGAGCCTACTAGTACGATGCTTCTACGATCCCAAGTTCACAACCCAGCTCAGCAGCATCCGTTGCTTGACCAGGAATTCGTAAAGGAGGCGAAGGGAAAGGCAGACAAAGGCCTTGAAGCTGCTGTGCCGAAGTTTAGGTTGATTGCTCTGCTGTCTGGTTCTTAGTAGGGAATGGAGGAATGGATCCCTACAGTAATCCCTATATAATCCCCAATAATCGTCCCCATAACCCATTCCCCCATTCCCTGCTAAGAACCAGGGAGTCTAGATTGAAGAAGCGTAGCCGGAGAAGACCCAGACATGGCTCTCCTGGCTTTGTCTCAGATGTTTCTACGGCCCGCGCCGGGAATCTAAACTTCAGAGACTCGCCTAGAGACTCGGGTTGCAACATGACCAAGGACAAGGCAGGAGTGGATTCCTTTTGGGGATCTGCTTTCGCATATCTTTGAAGATTAAGCATACTGCCGATTGATATCAATGGCTTGGAATCTGAATTGCCATGCATGTTTGCGCAAGCCTCCCGACAAAGCCAGCCCCCACTTCCACAAAGACCATCTAGAGATGTTCCCGGCCCTACCCTCCGACCAACCCTAAACCCTAAACCCTAAACCCTAAACCGTGAACTGCAAGACCGCCGAAGAGCTTTGCGGATTCCAAGGCTCTCTACCGCCTCGAGATCCAGCATCGCTTCTTCTTCACGGACCCTTCTTTGCGATGATTACTATCACTGTTGCTATTACTATTTGCTATTACTAGTCTGATGATTAATCTTCCTGCTGCTGAATATTACTACTATTCGGATAAGTCTCATTATCATGATTATTGCTATTAGTACAAACAGGCATTATGGTTGTTGTTATTGTTGGCCCCTTCAGGGCTTTGGTGTTTTTGGAGTTGGCGATCCGGACTTCGGGATTCAGAGAAATTCCAAGGCGATTCCTTCAGGATCTAACCCTACTCTTTAGGCTATGAAAAGTAAGCCTTAATTCCTGATTCCTAAAGCCTAAACGGTAATCGCCATAAAAGTTTAAAAGCCTGCTCCATGGGAGCCCTCCCACGGAAAAAGGTCTTACAAAGAACAGTAATCTCCAAGCCTAATTAAATTAGCAGTAATCGCTGATCCCCAAACCTAATCCCTAAATCCTGTTTCCTAAACAGTAATCCCTAATTGCTAAACCCTCAACAGTAGTCTCTGATCCCTACTCCTTAAACCCTAACCCCAATCCCTAATCTGGGTCCCCGACGTGAAGTGCCGACCAAAACGTCAGATTGCTATTGTTGTCGCTTTTCGTTTTAAGAGTATTTTTTTGCCTTATCAACTGTTACTACAATCATGGTTATTGCTGCTATTGTTATTACTATCGATCAACATTGCGACTAATGTTACAGTCATTATTACTGGTAAAGGGTGCAAGATTCGGCTTTGCGGTATTCTCAATTTCTCGTCCTCCGTGCCTCGTGCCCGGAACTCGATGACTGAGAAACTAGCCCCAAGCTCTGGAGAGCACAGCAATGCTGGCATCCCGGGCTTTCTAAGCTCTGTCCCGAACTCTAAACCCTAAACCTACACCCTAAACCCTTTGGCATCCGGAAGCTGCACCGGTCGGGAAGTCTCCCTGGCCGTGTTACAAACAAGGGTCCTTGCTTGCATAGAATCTTCCCGTACCGCAGCCTTGACGGTGTTTTTCGCATCTTGTGAGTAATACGTCGGAGGATCGATCGATGACGGTGTGCCCAGCTTCGAAGTGCACTGTCGCTCCGGCATTTCTTTATCCGCTTGTTCTGCGACTTTGGTCCTGTATATAAGTGCTGCCTGAAGAGTTCATAAACCCTAAACCCCAAGCTCCAAACCTGCTTGGCAGGTGCCCCGACGCCTGAGCTCTGCAGCAGGAAGTGAGAGCCATCGTGCCGACGAGGAGTGGACTTTGCACAGAGGGTGCTGCTTCAGATTTCACGCCGTGTGTTCGCACAGCGTCTTGCTCGGTGGATCCGATTGGAGTCCCTTCTGCTGTGTCAAGTTGATAAACAGGCGATAGCATAACCAAGCTTCTGGATCCTGAGTGCGGCGTACATACGTACATTGCATGCATCTTTATTTGCACCAGCATCCCTATGTTTGCACTGCCGTGCATCTGACTCAGCTGACTGAGCTTTCCACAGCTGCGCACGATAACACTACAATTCGTTAGACTTTGTTTGACGTTTCTGTACTTACAGTTTCTGTGGTTCCTAGCATTGACATCAAACCTTGACCTTTCGGAGATTCAGATGGCAAGCATTGCGCTGGCTTCTTCCATGTGCTTGGAGATTGTAGGCCTCACAGCCACACTGTCTGCAAACGCAACAGGCAGTAAAGCATGTCCTGCTTTTGACGTGATTTTCATTTGCTCTCGTTTAGCTGATTCGCTTGCTCCTGGAATCTTAAGCACGATCCTGACGGCGTGAGCTCGCTTGCTTTGGCTTGCACGTTGCCTGAAGCCCTTTACCTGAAGCCTCCCTCTTCTGCCAGGGGGACGTGTCGCAGAACGTAGACGTCGCACAGCTGGTTTCAGAGGGAAGCCGAAGACGACCTCGTTCCTGTATACTTAGACGATCACGCGATTCAATAAGCAGGGTACGTAGAGTTGTGAGTAGAATAATCTCAATGACGAGGGAAACTGCTTACTAAGTCCGATTGTGCAGCACGATATGACCTGCCTGTGATGTTGGGGGTCTGTCTCAGTGTTTCAAAAGGCGTCATTGTCACAGAGTCCAGATTTCAAGGATCAGCACTACGTACCGAAAGTGCCCCCACTAGCAACAAGAACAAGGTCGTCTTTACCAGCAGTCTTTGCATGTAGTACGGGTGCCTTAACAAAGGACTCGAGCCTTTTGAAGACATCGCAAATTTTGAGTTTCGAGTCTTAACAAGTAGAATGATGTATTTTGGATATCATAGTACAACTATACAGTCAGGAGACTTTGAACTATGCCTCTTCAGAACTGGAGTTTCCGCCTTCGATGCCCTGCTCCCTCCCCGTGTTTCTGCTTACAGTCTCTGAGGTGATCCGAACACTGAAAGAAGATAACCCGCACAAGGTCCGCTACGGGTCTTTGTATGGGTTCTGCAGCAAAGGGGACAAGAAGGGTCGAGGAGTCAAGCTTAGAGGTTTCCGTGTTTAAGGTTTTGGGTTTAGGGTGTCTTCTGATCTTGGGGTGCAGCAGGGAAAGACTTTTCGCCCTGTCCCAGCCAATTCTTGAATCTGGGACTCTAAGCCGCGAGTCTGTCATTCAGGGTCCGGACTGGTGGTGGGCAGTCCGAACACGGTAGAAGCCTTCGGGTGTCCCGGTAGGGTTCGTTTGTCAATCACCCTCCAACTTGTCTGAACCGAAACATGAAGGCCATGTTGCAGAGAAGGAGCAGAAGCCTTTGCCGAATTCCTCTAATGAGGTGGACGTGCCGAGAGGCAGTCATGATTGGGTGGGGTTGGTGTGGGGCTCCCGCGGTCCATTTTTCGCGGAGACGCTTTTCCTGATGCATCCCATCTGCCAGGACATTTTCTGAACGGGGATAAATCTAGAACAGTGCGTCCCCTCACTTGTTCCTTGAGATGTTGGGAGGTTTTGGAGGATCTGTTCCGACACTTGCCGCCTCTGACTGCGACGAACTTCCAGGACCTCGCAGTCGGGTTTGTGGGCCTCGGGACATCACGTAGTGTCTTTGGGGTGTGTTACATTGGTTGCATAAGGGCTGGAAGGGAAATTTTCTCTTAATTTGAATCAACAGCCTCTCTTGGATGTTTGGTGTTGCGCCGTGCCATGTCTGAGTCTGAGGACCTCCAGAGTGAGTTCGAGGCCGACGCCTTGGGGGAGAAGCTACTGAAGCATCTTTGTGAGATGGGAGTTTCCGACAACTAGGGGTACCTTGTTTCGGGGTCCTTATAATCAGGATCCTACTATATTAGGGTACTCTATTGGGGTCCTCTATTCTCGGAGCTCCCATCTAATTCCGGCGCAAGGTCTTAGTCTTCAGGATGCTTTCGCGAATCAAACCCTGAACCCTAAGAGCGGGGAGAGCGCTCTGCCCTGCCAGGCCCTTCTCGCCCAGTTCGCTGCAGCAGAGAACGACTTCTGGGAGAAGAAGCTCAGCGAGGTGCATCGGAGAGCTGAGCCGGATGACGGTGCAGAAGAATAAGCAGAAGATGATGATGAGGATGTTGTTGTTGTTGTTGTTGTTGTTGTTGTTGTTGTTGGTGGTGGTGGTGGTGGTTTCTCCGATGCCACTCTTGCGATGTCGAATTGCTAGAACTGGGTAGTTGGACTGGGCGGTTGTAAGCAGCGTTCCCTCTCAGGGTTTGGCCGCCGTCGGTGACCTCATTGACACAGAGACAAGTCCCGAGGAGGTGTTGGACACGCACCCTGGCATTGAAACAGGCAAGACTGCTGGGGATGGTAAGACATAGTCGCGTGGATCTTCGAACAAATTCGGATGGATGGGATGAAGAGGAGTAGGATGAAGCGGAAGTGGAAAGAAGAAGGCGGAAGAGGAAAGATGTGGAGTACCACTGAATCACATGAGCGCGTCCAAGCAGTCTCTTGTGCCGGGATTTGCAGAGGGTTGCTACATGGCTTGGCTGGGGTTGTCGCACTTGGTTCAAGTGTTTCTCAAACGAGCTATTGCTGGGGTGAGTTCCGCTCACCTTCGCAGCCGCCGCCATCACCTCCCGTCACCATCACCACAATCGTCAACACCACCACCGCCGCCGCCTCCGCCGGCGCTGCCGTTGCCACCGCCACCGCAGCCACCGATGCCACAACCGCAAGCACGACCACGACGACGAACAGAAGCACAGTTGGGGCTTTGTTGTACGCGATGGTCAATTCTCATCAACCATGTCGTCTTTGGGATAACATGGGCTTGGAAGCCTTGGCCAGTCAAGATCAAGATTTTAGGCTGCAAGTGTTCCCTCTTGTCGAGAATTCAGAGAATACACGCACTGAATCACATGCTTAGAGAACTCCACTCAGAGAGACTGTAATGACTCGTGCGACGAAAGTCTTAGCTGCTTCTCTCAGGATGGCTTCCGTGATCCTGGCGCGGAACCGCCACAGCACCTCGTATCCCTTTGCGGTTTGGATTTCCCGTCTCAGTGATCAGAAATGCACGGTGGAGTTCAGACATTGGCATCCCTGCAGCTCCGTGTCATGTATTGCAACATCTTGTTTTCCAGGGCACTCCGGAGTTATCGTAGCACTTGCGAGGCCGATACCTGCAGTCTGTGCTCGCCGGCCTCTCGCAGCTCGGGACGGCCCGTGACCGGCACGGCGACGAGATCCGCAGGACGGGCCTGGGCCTGGCAGGGGGCCTTAAGAATCAGAATAGGGTTTGGGGGTATATTAGACCAGTATAAGGTGCCCTCAAAACCCTATTCCAATTATAAAGGCCCCTACCCTGTGGGTTCTTTGCCTTGCATGGCTGGAGCGTTGATTCCGCCCAGGTCGTTTCAGGGAGCCATGTTTGCAATGCAAGTTTCCTCTGCGAAACACGCAGGCGCACGCAGAGGCATCAGCCTTGATAGGAGCTCTTTGCAAACTCATGCTTCGATCGAGACTTCAGTCGTTCTCCTGCTATGGCGTTATCCATGGCATCAACACGGTTAGGACTCTGAAGAGCTTCCCTGTACCCAACTCGACTGCCACGGAATGGGAAAGGACTGAGATGGAGCTGAAGGCGTTGATCCAGCACTCAAAGACCATGCACTTGCGCCTTGGACGTGAATTCTAGACCATGCCATGTGTTTGCGAGGGAATCTGCCACACATCCTTATCGTCGTCGCCGTCTTTGCTACATTCTTCCTTGCCTCTCTTTCTATTGTGGCTTTGGTATTTATCGTAGTCGTCTCCTCCTCAACAGCAATATCAGCTTCAGCATCAACAACAACATCATCATCACTACCATCATCGCCGCTGCCGCCCACCACCACCACCGCCGCCACCGCCGCCACCACCGCCACCACCGCCACCACCGCCACCACCGCCACCGCCGCCACCGCCGCCACCGCCGCCACCGCCGCCACCGCCGCCACCGCCGCCACCGCCACCGCCGCCACCGCCGCCACCGCCGCCGCCGCCGCCACCGCCACCGCCACCGCCACCGCCACCGCCACCACCGCCACAGCAATTGCCATGACTCGGCAGCATCGCACCCGCTGGAAGAGGTGAAGCTGAAGGGGTGGAAGTTTGGTCAGAGCATATATCAGAGCATGGCTTCCTTAGCAGATTTCTCCCCCGCGCCATCTCATCCCCGAGGCCGACACGGATACTGGAGGCTGCCAAGGCAGAAATGGGGAAGTCTGGTCTTGAACTCTTCGGCTCATCATAGGAGGCCAAAAGGGGTTCTAGCCTATGGGGGTTTAGCGGGGATTAGGGTTCCCATAATCGGGTTCATATCAAGGAATCCCTACCCCAAGAATCTTAAACCCCCCTTTCGGCCTCCCACCACATAATGTGACATGAAGTCCGAAGGCAGAGTCGACCATCCTTCGCGGCAGTGAGATCAACTTCCTGATTCGAAAGCAGGACTCCGGCGTATTCTGCTTGTAGTATAGGGGCCAACATAATTGCCAATGTTATTCTGGGGGGTTCCTTGTTATAGATCTACTACTTTTTTCATGGGCCCGAAACCCTGTTCTCATTATTAAGGCCACTACATTAGCTCCTTCTTACATGCGGAGCGTAGGCCAGCTTTCGGACGTAAGGGCGTCGTCAAGACCTGCTCTTGCCCAAGAGGCAGTCAGGATAGCCAAGCGGCCTCGTCACGAGTCTGTTGGCCCAACATAGCAAAGCCAAACTCCGAAAATCAGCTGCCCAGCTTTCGCGGAAGTTGCGAAAGTTCCTAGTCCCCACCGGCTGAGGACGCCAGGGTGAGGACCAAGACGGGCAACAAGGCCGCTTCGTCTGATGGAAGGCTCGCGGCTAGCCAACGCCGGGACCGTCTCAGGTACTTCGACTTCGTCTTGCAGACTTGGTGGAGAAGGGCCAGGCGCACCGGAACAGGAACGAATGGGCTAGTGGGCCAAAGCCCTGCCACCATTGCAGGCACCAGTCACCAGAAGTCCGATGGCCATGCTCTGCTAGACCCCTTTCAATCAACCTAGGAGACCTCGGTATGAACGACTTAGCTTGTGCTGCTCTGGGGTTCGGAAATTGGGCTCTTGGAGCTTCGGAGAGCGCAGGTCTTGGCCTGTTACAGCGAGCTGGACACAGTGCAAGGCCCCCGCCATCAGCTCCTGGAGAGATTGTATTGGACATGTTACCAGATGTGTGGTTGTCAAATTATGGTCCCTTTTTGGGTCCCTATTAAAATACGGCACCTATTATTTAGGGTACCCAAAAGGGGACCTTAATTTTGACAACTACCGAGATAAATTAGGAGAGATGGCCCCATGGGATGCGCCTTTTTGCTCAGAAGTCTCTTGCAGTATTAGCTTTGTTTCTTCGGATCCTTCCAGAACGGGCAAAGACCTTGTCCGTGTCAGCTGTGCAGAACACGTGTACCTCACCCTCTGGTCTTCAGACTCGGATGTCATCGTCCACGCCACCCGGATTGCAGAGAAGACCATGCAAGTGTGGCTGTTGCAGCAGTTTCACTTGCGATTGCAGTCCCTGTTGCCACCCACAATCCTAGAAGTTGTCGTGCCAGGGTACGTAACCGCAGGACCCACTAGGGCACGGCCAGTGCGACCTTCCGATTTCATGCAGCACGGAAAAGCCGGCAACCATCGAAGCAACATGCACATCAAGCGTATTTTTCATGTTACCGGCGTTGAGAACTGCTTCTCCTCGGTAACTATCGAGGCACATGGCCTGCATTCCGAAGCAGTGTCAGGGTCGAGACTTGGTCTCTCGTGTAAGGGAGTCGCAAGGTGCAAGGTGCGTTCAAAGACTCCAAGAAGCATCCCACTCGGTTTAAGCAGGCGAGCAATGGAGCAAACGCTTTCCCTCCATGCCCCCATGTCTGTCAGCGGCTTCAAGACGAATATAGTGCTGTTAATCGTATGCGCACCTCAGCTCAGGTGGGCCTCTTGGATGATGATGGCTTCCTCCTGGAGTTCCTGAAGGAGTTCCCGATCCTTGAGTCGATGGTCAAGCTCCTCGTCTCGAATCACCCCAAAGCCTACGGAACTAGGAACACTAACTGGGCCGATGGAAAGTAGCAGATAACAAGGACGCAGGCCTAAAACCTCAACTCTGCACCCTAAGCGCTTAACCCGAAACGCCTACATCCCTAAACCCCAAGCTGTCAATGCTAAAACCGAAACAAACCGAAACTCATCACCCCTAAGACGCAAACTCACAACCTAAACTCGCAAGCCTTAGGCCCTACAGCTCAGCACGAAGCACCGCAGCCTAGCACGAAGAAGCCATGGCTCCACCAAACTTGGTATTTTGAAAAGAGCTCTAAACCCTAAGCCCGGAACCAAAGCCCTGAACCCTAAACTTTACACCCTAAGCCCAACCCTAAGCCCTAAACCCCAAAGCAAGCTCGAACTCTGCGGGAAAGGGCAACTGCACTTCAAAAAAAAAACCAAAGCACCAAATAAACGCCAGAGGCAGGTCGCCCTCGCGGATCGCAACGCAACCATCGGACTGCCGCCGGAAGGCCTTGAGAGCTGAAAGAAAGGATTGAGCTCAATATAGGGGCCTCAATAACTACCAATACTATTCTGGGGGTTCCTTATAATCATAGTATAAAATACATCAAGAATCTGTTCTAATGATGAAGGTCTAGGGAGTGGGGTTTGGGGTTCAGGTTTCCGGGTGTGGTGTGTGGGAGCACGGGGGGAGGTTTGGCTGCTCTTCTCCTGAGCTTCAGTAGTTCCCCTAAACCCTAAACCCTAATTCCAAGATGCGTTGTGCAGACTGAAAAATGGCCCTTAAAAAAAACCTAATTCCAAAAACCTGCGGGACTTTCGAAGGCTGAACCAGAATCAGACAACGGCCCTGAAGCCGAAACGACGTCCCCGAGTCTACCTGGTTACCTGGAGCAGGACCTGTGCTGATGAAGTGGAAGTCCATGGAGTTAGCTAGCATCCTCAAGTCTGTGCCTCCGGCTGACTGAGCCCCTGCGAGGGGGCGAACCCGAAATCCCAGGCCATGCCAAAATGTTGCGTGTATGCTGGTGTTTTGCAGTTAAGGATTGGGTGGATATGGTATGGGCTAGGGGAGGAAGATTC
The DNA here is from genome assembly GCA_905221615.1 of Symbiodinium sp. CCMP2592. NCBI lineage: Eukaryota > Dinophyceae > Suessiales > Symbiodiniaceae > Symbiodinium > Symbiodinium sp. CCMP2592. The sequence goes on from CAJNDT010004669.1 coordinate 336,513, forward strand.
CTGCGGCTTCGGATGTTCGAAACATCCTGTGGCCCACTGCACATAGTCTGTTGATAATGTCCCCAGGTGCAGTTTCGGATGCAGAGGCTTCCGACTTCCGACCTGCTGTGCTAACCCGGTCACTCCTTGCCAGAGCGGCTATTCCAAGAAGGGTGTCATGGTACCCCAATATAGTACCCTAATATAGTAGGATCCTAATACAGTACCCTAATACAGTGCCCTAATATAGGGTGTCGTCGACAGTGCGAGTGCGACACAACACAAAGGAGCATCTCCACTTGTAAGCCTTGAGCCCCATCTTTGTGAGACACTCTTTTGGAACAGCTTCCTCCTGGACGGGGGTGTGCGCTCCGCGTGATTTGGTGCAAAGTCGCCAGTGCATCCCGCTGCCGGCAGAAGTGTTGGCAGGGCAGCGCCTGCTGTCCAAAAGCGCCGCAAATCCGACATGTTGTCTTCACGGTATTCGTTCAAGACTGCAAGTCCACCTCACCATGATGCCGGTTTGAGATGGGGTACACCTGGGATTCTCTTCTCAGCCATTCTTGGCATGTATGCCTTTGTCCGCAAACTTAGCCCGAGGCATCACGCGCGATGCATGTTCAACGTCTTCACTCGGTCGAGAAAGGCTCGGGGCGGGCGTTCTGCAAGAGGTTCCGTCAAATTTGGATAGATTTTTGCGGTTAAGATTTGGAGGGGAGCTCACCAAGTCGAGGTGATCCGTTCGGTGTTTTCCTGTGGTCAGAACCCCCGCCCACCCAAGGCCGAAATCCGACATCCAAGAAGCATGAGGTGATCAACATCAAAACGCGGCTTGTCCGTTGCATGAAAGCACGTGCATGCTGCCACTTCATGCAAGAAAGCTGCGCAGAATACTCGAATCATTGAGTCCACCGAAGACTTGGAGGGCTTCGAGCTTTTGCGGCCGGAGGACAGGACATGCCCAGCACGTCGGCTTGCAGTGCAGGCGGTGTTAGCTTGGAGCCTGTGCACCGAGGACCTTTAGGCTTCTTTTGCCTGAAGTTGCTTACAGTCGAGCATTCCGCTCCCGAGATCCCTAAGCCCCTAAAACCCGGAACCCTAAGCCCCAAGACTATACGAGCTCGCCTCCTTCACCCTTGGGGCAACCTCAACTTCCGAACCCCAACTCCGATTTGAACTTTGGGAAAAGCAAGATGGGGAGACCCCTAAACCCTCTACCCGAAACCCTAAACCCCTAAACCCTAAACCCCTCAATCCTAATCCCTAAACCTCCTAAGCCCTAAACCCTAAAATCCTAATCCCTAAACCTCCTAAACCCTAAACCCCACCACCTGGCAGGACCAAGAGCTCCTCCGTGGAATCATCTCTGGCTCGGAGGCTGCCTGGCCGGGAAATGGGATGATTCCGAAAATTAGGGGTACCTTTGCGGGTTCCTTTTCAGGGATCTATAAGGGTTCTATTATAAAGGGTTCAGGGTTTAAGGAGATTCCGAAAATTCGGGGTACTTTATGTTGGGATCCTTATAATAAGGATCCTACTATAAAGGGAACTATATTAGGGTCGCCAATTTCGGAAACTCTCAAACGGGATGATTCTGGGATGTCCGGTAACTTCTTCTCTGCAAAATGAGCCCGTACTAGGGCTCCCTTTAGAGGGTACCATGGTCCTTTTAGAGGGTCGCCTTAAGGGGGCAACTTGGGTTCTCTTGAGCCATGGAATTCTGATGAATTCTGTGTGTGGGGTCTTCGGTTTCGGCTGCATCTTAAGTCTGTGGAGTTTAGGAGCCTTGGTGGTGGCAAAAACAAGGCATGTTCGCATGGAAGAGCGGTTGAGTTGAAGTCGAAGACTCGAAGTTTCAATGCTTGACGATCCCCAGCCTGAAGCAGAGCAGGGATGAGGCCTTTGCGAATCTAGGCCGCTTCCCTCTTGGAAGCCAGGACCTCCGCGGGGCTCGCTTCCTCCCCGCCGGGCCGAACCTCACAGGCAAGCGAGGCACAGCAGTCGCCGGAGGGTTGAAGCTCGGGTCTCTTCGGCTCCAGTCCGTTCTGGAGTTGTGGGCAAGGTTGCTTTCTGCAGCCTGGGTGGAGATGTCTTGTGTTACTCAGCATTCTCAACATTCCTCTCGTATTTGTGCAGGTTTTGGCACTTGCAGGGTGATCTCTCATCCGCAGACAGCCAAGCCTCTGCCAGAGACACATGACAGCATCCCCTCCACTTCTCAGAACTATCAGCTCGAAGTGAACCATACAAGAGTCATCATGTGTTACGCCTTGCCAGCAGGTGCATGCCAGCATGTCAAAGTCCAGGAACTGAGGTTCACGATTCTGGGGCTCGAGTTTCGGTGGGTCCTTGTATATTTTTTGACCATGAGCCTGGTAAACTTGTCAGATTTGAGATTCCCTTGGTCTAACTGCCGTTACAGATCCTTTAGATAATAGAAAGCTTGTACTTCGAGACTCCATGGAGCCCTTGCAGACCCGAAACCCCTACACTCCTGAACCCCTAAACCCCTAAACCCCTACATTCTAAACCCCTAAACCCCTAAACCCCTAAACCCTAACCCCCTAAGCCCCTTAACCCCTAAACCCCTAAACCAGAACCCTTCAAACCCTTGAATCCCGACTTGAAGGCCTTGGTGAAAGCGACGGCCCTGCTGGCAAAAGGCCACGGATGTATATACTCGCATATATATATATATATATATATATGTATACACACATATACACATACGCACATGTATATATTTTGTATATATACACATATGTATACGCATACATTTGTACATACATACATACAGACAGACATACAGACATACAGACATACAGACATACAGACATACAGACATACAGACATACAGACATACAGACATACAGACATACAGACATACATGCAGCCATACATACAGCTATATATGTATATCTATCTGATTTAGCGCTATACCTCGACCCCTGTGTTTTGAGTACTTTTGCTTGGTTCTGTCTTGACTGTCTCAGCATTCTCTGAGTCAAGAGCGTCAAGACGGCAGTCTAAGCACGTAGGCATTCAACCCACCAGAAGACCAAAACGACCAAACAAACCAAAAAAAACACAGACAAAGCAACGAGCAACCAGCAACACCAAGCACAAAATTAGAAAACCTAGGATGCCAGATTTGTTTTTGGTTGTTTTGCTTTTTGATTCTGCCCTGCTCAGGTACGCCTGCTGCTCTTCGTCGAGGGGCATAGTCCTTTTTCCTTTTCACCACCGCCATCATGAAACCAAAGATCCATGGATGGCCTCCTTCCAGCAGGTCGTGAGCAACTGGGCCATGCTGCAACTTGACAATGGCTTTAACAACATCGTCTTCAAGGACACGGAAATGCAGCCTCATATGCGACGTCGCGTTTCCTACAAGAAACCAGCGAGCCACGCGACCCAGAAGCGCCCAGCCATCCAGAAGTGGCCAGCCACCGTCGTCCTGAAACGCTTCCACAGTTACTCAAAAGCGCACCTTGAAGAAGAACCAGAAGCAGATCTTCATAGCAGAAGAATCTTTCCTCAACAAAAAGAAAACAGGGAAGCTCTCCAAATACGGTCGTCCGCAGAAGGACCAAATCTGGATTTGGGGTGCATTTCGCCATAAGGGCTGATGCACAAGAACCATGTCAGGGATTGCAAGGCAGAAAAACCTTAAAATGAAGGGGTCAACCTGCGGCGAAGAACCCTCTATCTATATAGATGTGTATGTATGTATATATATATATATGTATGCATGTACAGTTCAAAACATATACTGAAATAAGTTAACAAACAGTACATACCATAACAGTACATACTATACACATCTTGGTCCACAACACGGGTTGTATATCATGTGTAAGATCGGCTGAGATGGGGAAGCGCCTCTGTGAGAGGGGCATGGCTTACAGAGTCTTACCCACGACTATGGTCCTGGAGCATTTTTCCGGCCGTAACTTGCTTGGGTGCGCGGCATTGGGTCATGCGGAGCTTGTCACATTCACGGCGAGTCGCGGTTTTGTTTCCAAACCTTTGACAATTTCGAGTCTTCAAATGTCAGCATAACGCCACGGTAAACTTCCACGCTCAGCATTCAATTAACACAACGGCTGAATTTCTTCATGTGCGCAATTCCGACACATGAATTTTGGCCCCGACATCTGGAGGACGTCACTCTATAAGGGTTTCACAACAGTTTTAGAAATGTTCCGTAAAGTATGTTGAGGATGTTAGTGCCGAGCAGCATTGAAAGATCTGGACATGGGATCTTCCACGTTGCGGCCACAAGTAGTGCACGTGAACTTGCATAACATGACAAGATGACCAAACACACGGAGCTGCCTTGTTGTTTTGATTGCATTGAGATCATCAAATTTGCGCGCCGCAGGCGGAAAGAGCTGGAGGAGAAAGCAGCCTCCGTGAACCTTCACAAGGCCCGCAGCAGAGGATTCCAAGGGCAGCGAGTCGGGGTCCGAGCTTGGCGTTTGATACTCCGGATAAATTCAGGGCCAACTTCGCGTTCCTCACGCTATTCGACCCAACTCCCCGGTTTCCCGCTGACGGACGCCAGGGAGATCGAGTGTGGACGAGGTGCTGGGTCCGGGTAGCGCAGCCAGGGCCGGGACTTCCCAGCTATTTTCCGGAGGCGTTTTCTTGTTAAATTTGTGGGATCCAAGACAGTCACAGAATCTGTCAATTTCAGCTTTGCCTGCTCGTGCCCAAGCAGAAGCAGTCGCGTGTCAGACGTGTTGATGTTTCGTGACAGACCACGAATGACAAAGCAAATCCATGCACGAAGAGTCTTCCGATAAGTGCGCTCGAGGCCGGAAGGAGGCATGGATATGCCGCAGAAAAGCAAGAAGCCTGAGCTCGGCATGATCGCCGAGGAGGCGGTCGCGGGAGCTTCGTGAGTTTAAGGTGTCTTCACAGCGCAGGAGTCCGAGTTCGCGGTGCATAAAAGCCCTCTGGGTCATGTCTTATCCCTTGTGGCAGCTCATGCTATAAACCTAAACCCTAAAGTCCAAACCCTCGGAAATCTTTCTTGGAGCCCTTGAAGGATCCCAGAGTCAAGGCTTTCTGCCTGAAAGCTTTCTGGAGTGACCTCTTCATAACACGGGGGCCTCCATAATCTGAGGGTCTGGGGGTGTACAGTGGTGTATAAACCACTACAAGAAGACAAGCAAAAAAGCAATACATAAATACATAAATGAGACAAGTATATACGCAGGGACACAGGATATGTAGGGACTATAATCGGATGATTGGCGTGTATCCGCTTCAGTGCTCCAAGCCGACCGATTTACGTGGATATCGCTGTAGTTTCCTTTCTTGTAACTTCTAACCCTAAATGGTTTTGGGTTTAGGGTTTGGGGTTTAGGTTTTAGGGTAAAAGCAGAGTCCCTTGATCCTCGAAGTAGGTGTTGGTTGGGCAGTCGGCGTCTTCCCTTCGCGACACTGGGGTCCCAGAGACTCCAATATCCCTTAATTAAGGAATATTCCTTAAATAATGGTAGGATCCCTTATATGATTTAAGGTATATTCCTTAATTAGGGATATTGGAGTCTCTGGGGTGCTTGTGGCAGCTGTTCTGTTCGATCCGAGCCCGGGATGCTGCAGAGCAGTGACAACAAACTGACCACACTTCCCCATTCTATATGAAGTAGGGCTTATATTACCATTTTGGTATTGGGTTTTATTATGGGGATACTGGTAATATAAACCATACTCTATATGCAGGCTCCTTAACTCAACACTCAATGCAGCCGTTGCGACTTTTTGGGTTGAGCACCTCAGCTTTTAAGCCTCGGCACTCAGCGGATTTCTTGAGCCCTGGCAGTCTGAAGACGGCAACTTCTTCGTCATCCAGTTTGAGAGCAAGGAGGCCACGCTGCGAACAGGACATGAGAGTTGAGATGATAATCCTACTACTAACAATAATCATGATAGCAATATTGTAATAATAATCATGATACTAATAGCAATAGTAACATTGCTGATAATGGTAGTAAAACTAATAGCCATGCTAGCAGCAATAATGCGTACTAAATGCCAAAGAGAAGTGTGTAAGTCGACGAGCGTAGCTACGTGTGCATGCCGATGCCGACGGTATCAAGCACGCAGCCGTACCCTAAACCCTAAACCGTACACGGCTGGTGCTGGCTCTACTTTCACATTCCTCCGCACACGGCTGAAGTTTGCGGGTTCGGGCTTTGGGTTCAGGCCGGATGGCCCCGGGTCAAGAATGGCAACTCCGACAACTTCCACTTGAGTCGCTGCTCCCAAAGCTGTGGACTTATACTCTCGAATCCGTCCTACCGCCGGAAGCAAAGATATGAAAGATATGCTTCTCTCGGGAGCCCTAAACCAGACACCCAGCGACCCGAAACATCCCCTTGCTTCGCCGCAGCACGAGCTTGAGCGGCTCGCGATGCTCGAGAAGAAGAGGACCGCGGCATTGTTTTGCGGCCGGATTTGGCATTGATGATGGGGTGAGAGAACCAGAAATCAACAGGCTTTGCTCTAGTCACCTCTTAAGGCTTAGACCGATACAGGGGAGTACACATGACAACTCTGGAGCTGCCAGCTGTCGCTCGGACATTTTTACAGGATCAGGTGTAGGTCAGAAGTAGAGCAAGAAGTAGGATCACCCCAGCTAGGGCACACACAAGCCCATTGACTACCTTGCTTGCCAAGTCCCCTGATCCTGTAGGTACTCGGACGATCATGGGACTTATAGTAACTAGGGTTCAACACCTTGCAACACTGTAATGCCGTTTGCCCTACTTAAGGCGATTATGATGCAGTCTGCCAAGCAAGCAATCGTTCTTGGAGGGTCGGGGGGCTTAGTAACTGGTTATTTTAGGGACTTATAAGTACCATAACCCCAACTAGGGTCCCTTTTAGGGTACTTATAAGTTTACTTACTACCTACTTACTAAGTCCCCCGACCCTCCAAGTAGGGGTGTTCCGGGCCGACGTCTTCCTTCGATTTCGAGCCAGCGGGCCTTCGTCCATGCGATGGATCATCGCAGAAAATCGTTTGAAGTATAGCAACAATAATAGTAGCAAGAATAGCAAACCACTCATAAGCATAACAATAGCAGTAGCAATAATTGTAATTCTCGTGTAGATGGTGCCTTTGGCTTTATCTTCAACTTACGGTGTAGGGCTGCTTGGTCTTCAGGATTTGGGGTTTAGGGTTGAGGGGTTCTCTTAACCCTAAGAAGTATAGGGTTTGAGCATTTGGTGTTCAGGTCTCGGTGGTTTTACGAGCGCAGGTATCGCCGCATCCGGCCGTGGCTGAGGCGGGGGCTCTCGACTCCCTCAACCCCGTGGGGCAGCCGATGTCCCCAAATTATCGAGTAGCCTGTCCCGGGCAGGTATCCGCGGTTCTTCGAGGGGAAAACGCAGAAGGCGTGGCCGTCTGGAGAGTGCGACGTTGAGGGGCCAGGCGTCTTGCAACAGGAGGCTTGTGAATAAATACCCATTGTTCTCGTACTACTGTTATTACTGTTGTCATTATCCTTCATACTATCTGACAATACAATTGTTTTTACATATATTATTTATTATTAGTATGAACTATTCGTATTATTCGTATTATCTTAGCATCTCTTTCTCAGCTCAGCGGGTAGTCGCCAGATCAAGCGGGACTGGATCCAGACGAGCCGGCCTCCACCCCGACTCTGCAGCTGCAAGCGGCAGGCGCACTCTGCTTTGGTGGAATCCTTGGGCCCCTTAATGGCTCCTTAAAGGGCTCTTTCTATGGTTCCTTAAATTAAAGGGTTTCTTGAAGAGTTCTTTACGGGGGAGTTGAGGGTTTAAAGGATCATGAGACTCAGTAACTACGGCTGTAAAAAGGCAGTTCTACTTACAACTACTTATAACCCCTAATCAAAGTCCTTACATCCTCCCTAAGTCCCATGATCCTTTAAGGCTGTATGCTGCCCCCACGAAAGTAATACAGAGGAGAGAGGTGGCGGGAGCGAGAGAGAAGGGAGAAAGAGGGAGAGATATGGAGAAGTTCCCGCGTCCCCTTGCCTGAAGAAGCAGAAGGCTTCCCGCTATAGACTCCGCAACACAAGCACTATTCCGACGTGAGTCGTTAAAGCCTGAAGAAGAGGCGAAGGCTCATGGCAATGCAAGCCTGAAGCCGACTTCTACTGTACACTTCTGGAGACCCCCAATCCCCTGATGTTCGGAGGAGTGGGGCCACGAGTGCCCCTGCGGCATCACCTGCAAACGCGTCTCCAGACCGGACGTGTGGGGTGTGGATCAATGAGCTGGTTGAGAACTCTCCAGGCTCCGCTGCTTTCAGTGTTGAGGAGGGGTTGTCGTTTCCGAGAGGTTCACTCGTTTCCTGCAGAGCTCGGGTTTCGACGCAAGAGGCAGCGCGCCTCACAATTCGGGTCTGCAGTTGACAGCGGTGCTTGGTGCTGCTGCTGGGTGCGAGGGGCCCTCAAAGAGAGATCACCTGAAGGCTCAATGCGCATAACACGCCTCAACCCTCCGGGCCTGTGTTAGGGGAAGGTCACGACCGGAATATAGAAGCCTAATGAACTGTCCTTGATAGTTACCAATCAGTCACTATAGTAAGCTATGGTATACCCCGAAACCCGATGCTAAATAGTTGAGCCCAACATGATCCTTTTTTGTGGGAGTGTGTGGGGTGTTTCTGGTGGTAAATCGGCCCCTCTCTCTTGCAGTGCGCTGTGACCCGACCCGGTTTCAGGAAGAGCAGGGGCTGTTGGGGGCCGCGACTGTAGGGATTCGGAGGAGTCTTTGGGTTCGGAGTAAACTTTGTTTGAGCGGGCTTGGGATTCGGAGGCATAGGTGGTACCATAGGTCCGGGCGGAAATCCTCAGAGGATCCCCAAAGAAGCGGAAGCTCTTGGCCCTTGTTTTGTTTTGAGCGCAGCAGTCTCAACCGAATCTGTATCATTTCCGGACTCTTAGCTTCCTTCAGGATTTTGAAAGTTGGCGTAGGTTGGATTGTTGGGTTTAGGCTCTCAGGCTTAGAGAGCGTGGCCCTCTTCGCCCCGCTTTTCCGTGTGAATTTTTTTCACAGGGGCCAACCTGAGCGTTCCTGTGCCCATGATCCTTTAAGTAGACCCTAAACCCTATAGATCCCTTTCAGGAACCCTTATAGATCCCTTTCAAGGGACCCTTACAGGAACCCTGGTTACTGAGCTCCGAAGCTACCCGAAAGGTACCCCCGAATCCCGAAAAGCACCCGCGAAGTGCTGGAAGGATGCCCACAGGAAACTCTCGGGGACTTGGGTTGCTCTTGGGGTTTGCCGAAGGATCCCTTAAGGTAAATTTTTATTCGCATGGGAGACCTCGTCTTATTTTTTGACGCAGACCCCAAGTCGCCCCAAAGGTGGGCACAGGGCCCGGAGCATCGTACAGGGGAAGTGCGGTGCAGGGTTTACGAGACGCTGGCTGAGATTGTCGAAGCTCCTGAGATCAGTAATCAATGTCAATCTGGGGCTGGGGACTGTTGGTGCAGTTTAAGGGTTGGTCTTTCAGAAGAAGCACACGTCCTTTCAGTGGTGGGGCACGTGCAGGCGCGCAGGTATCGTATGGTGCACCGTTGGAATGCAGAAGTCCTTGCTTTGAGCTCTTCAGCTGAGCCGTTGTCTCCACCTTCTCTGACGCTTTAACCGAGCTGGGTGCAGACAAGGAAAATCAGCCTCTCAAGCTCTCCCAGTTCCTCAGCTTCCTAGTTCCCCAACCTGCGGTTGCTCACAGCAAGGGTAAGCTTTGAAGTGGCGAAGTCTATGAGGTGGCGAGTGTGGGCGCTTGGAAATCGAGAAGCTGCGTATCTGAAGACCCAGCAACTTCTAAGTCGGTAGCAGGTACAGGGATGCAGTCTCCCTCTGGAAGCCCCAAAGTCTGAAGTCCTTCAGCCTTAAAATAGGCGAGTTAAAGCGCTTGCGCATACGTCCTTAAGCTTTAAAACGCTTAAGCCCTCAACACTATTGTGGGGTTTGCTTATTGCTTATTATGATTATGTTAACCCTAAACCCCTAAACCCTAAACCCTAAACCCCTAAACCCTAAACCCTAAACCCTAAACCCTAAACCCCGAAACCCTTGAAGCCCCCAAAAACTCTTCTGATCTGCTGTTGGCCCAAGTGTTTTGTTTCGGGGACCTCTGGGCCAGACAACCCTCGCTCGGTCCGAAGCTCAAAGCTTTGTGGGCAAGCACGGGGGGATTTAGGGTTTAGGGCAGTTGGATTTGGGGTTTAGGGTTCGAGGGTTCTGGGGAATGAGGGTCCGGGTGATGAGGCTTTAACTAAGTTCGCATGTCCCCCTTTCTGCCAAGTTTGTGATTTCAGGATCGTCGCTTTCTGGAGACAGATCAGCGCGTTGGGGACAACTACAAGAGCAGCCACTCTACCACATGTCTTGATTCGCAGAATCACGGCAGCAGCTAAATCTCCAAGAAATGTATCCCAAAGCTGGAGGCCTTGAAGCAAAGCTCAAAAGGAGACAGGCTTCTGTCTCGCAGGCGGACACGAGGGCTAAGACAACTTCAGTCAGCAACTGTTGTTTCACAAAAAAATAATCAAAGTCGCAGACCCTCAAAACAGAACGCGATGCAATGCCCAGGTCCCTGTGCCATGGCGGCACCAGTAGGACAGCTGGCAGTGGACGAATATGGTGGCCTCGACTGCAGTGTGCTTCGCGCTGGCTTTCAGGGCCTTGGGTTTAAGTTTGGTGCTTCGCTAAACCCTAAACCCTAAACCCAAAGCCCGAATAGGGCTGGCGCGTTCAGGAGAAAGGGCCGTCAACATAGTTAAAGAAAAAACCCGAAACCCTAAACCCTGAACCGGTGGCTTTTCTGCTGAGCCGCAGCGCAAGTGGCCCGAGACTTTGGGTGTTCGGGATGAACCCCCTTTACTGCATGTACTGGCAAGATGGCCCTTTCTCTGGGCAAAACATGTTCAACACAGCCTCGATAGAGCTTAAAACCCCCTAAACCCCACAATGGCACCTTCTCATGACGTGTCTTCACAGCTTACAAGCTGAAAGAGCCTCGAGCCTCTGTTTTTGGAGTGGGCAGAATGAAGGTATCGAGTATCGGGGTTGCTCGTCTGTTGTGCGGTACGTATCAGAAATTTCAGGATCACACTGGAGGCACCAAGTTGCATGCTCCGCTGGGCCGAGGTAATCCTTTCATCATTCTGGAGGCAGGCGCTGTGTCTGTGCGTGGCATGGGCTTTCCAAGTTCAGAGATCACGACATGCCTTTGCGAAGCAGTTGCCGGGCACCTCTCGAAACTTGTAACCCTTGTTGAAGAATTGCTCTCTGACGGACTCTTGGCGGTATTTGGTGGTCTTGGCAACACCTGATCCGCACCCTCAGCTGCGTTTGGCTCATGGGCGTGCGGTTCGGCTTGGAGCCTGAACACCAGCGAGGGGGAGCAGGAGCGTGATCTGGTCCGAAGCAATTTTGGATGTCAGGTCCAAGCCGGTAGGGTGAACTCGTATCTGTACAAGCCTTGATTAATAAAAACCAAACCGGTGTTCTTCACGTCAGCCCAGAATCCCAGGCCCTCCAAACCGCAGAGGATCCACAATGCAAGCCGCGAGAAGTTCGAGCAGTAAACCCCTAAACCCTGAACCCCTAAACCCCTAAACCCTAAACCCCTAACCCCTAAACCCCGAAACCCTGATACAGTAAGCTGGAAACTTACCAGGAGATGGAGGAGGAAGAGGAAGAAGCGCCCATGGAAGATGCCCCGGCAGAAGAGGCGAGGCAGTGCACAACTATGCACAACTAAGGTGGGGTTCTAACCGGTGTGTACACAGGTTTCTGGTGGAAATGCCAGCTAAACGGTGAATTCGGAACCATAAACCCAACACCCTAACCCCGTGTGCCCGGCTTTCCTGTGCGGTTTCCGTGCGGTTCCATAGAGGATTTCAGATGTAAGACCGACTATAGAAGCCTGAATACTCAGCCATGCTGTTCCCTCATTGGAATGTGATAAAGTACACCCCCAAACCCTAGTCTCATTGTACACCTCTACTCAACCCTGATAAAACCACCCTCCTCAAGTCATAAGCTCTCTGATGGAACCCTTATGGCCTAACAACAACTCTTCCAATGATCAAGCCCCCTATGTTGGCTTTCCATCTCTCCCAGAAGGCCTTTGAAGAGGAGCTGCTGCCGGAAGAGTCGCTCGAGTCCCGTGGCAGCAGTTATGGAAAGGGTTTTTTGTAGCCTCGCAAATTCTTGGAACCGACACCTTCCCAAAAGGCGCACCCTATAACGCAACTTTAGAGCTATCCTAGCTGTGTCATCATCGGCAGTTTCCGCGGGATTTTGTCAGTGCCGAGCCTCCGACCTGTGTTTGTGTGTTATGGGGCTTCGGGGTTTAAGTAGTGCAGCATGTCTTGATTAGGCACCGGACGGGTCAGAGCTGGAGATACCCTCTTCTCATGTCGATTGCAGTGGAAGTTGGACTGCTCAGCGGCAAATCAGTCACCGTGGAAGCCGGCTTGGATGAGGCAGTTGGAACACTCAAACGTCGGGCACAGGTCGCGCTTGGAGTCGGAAGAGGGCGCCTGCTGGATGCCTCTGGAAGCATACCAGATGCACGCGAGACGGTCAAACGTGCCAGGCTTCTGGACCGTTGCTCACTGACCTTGCACATGAACAGAGTTCAAGTTGAAGCAGCTGGTATGGCTTTTGCAGCCATTCTTGGCGACGGCTCGGTCGTGACCTGGGGTTCTGCTTGCCACGGTGGTGACAGTAGTGCTGTGAAGGATCAGTTGAATAATGTGCAGCAGATCCAAGCCTCTGACGATGCTTTTGCAGCCATTCTTGACAATGGATCGGTCGTGGCCTTGGGTTCTGCTTCCCATGGCGGTGACAGTAGTGCTGTGCAGGATCAGCTGAAGAATGTGCAGCAGATCCAAGCCACTGCCGGTGCTTTTGCAGCCATTCTTGACAATGGATCCGTCGTGACCTGGGGTTCTGCTTTCCATGGCGGTGACAGTAGTGCTGTGCAGGATCAGCTGAAGAATGTGCAGCAGATCCAAGCCTCATACGGTGCTTTTGCAGCCATTCTTGACAATGGATCCGTCGTGACCTGGGGTTCTGCTTTCCACGGTGGTGACAGTAGTGCTGTGAAGGATCAGTTGAAGAATGTGCAGCATAACCAAGCCTCTGACGATGCTTTTGCAGCCATTCTTGACAATGGATCCGTCGTGACCTGGGGTTCTGCTTTCCATGGCGGTGACAGTAGTGCTGTGCAGGATCAGCTGAAGAATGTGCAGCAGATCCAAGCCTCATACGGTGCTTTTGCAGCCATTCTTGACAATGGATCCGTCGTGACCTGGGGTTCTGCTTTCCACGGTGGTGACAGTAGTGCTGTGAAGGATCAGTTGAAGAATGTGCAGCATAACCAAGCCTCTGACGATGCTTTTGCAGCCATTCTTGACAATGGATCCGTCGTGACCTGGGGTTCTGCTTTCCATGGCGGTGACAGTAGTGCTGTGCAGGATCAGCTGAAGAATGTGCAGCAGATCCAAGCCTCATACGGTGCTTTTGCAGCCATTCTTGACAATGGATCCGTCGTGACCTGGGGTTCTGCTTGCCACGGTGGTGACAGTAGTGCTGTGAAGGATCAGTTGAATAATGTGCAGCAGATCCAAGCCTCTGCCGATGCTTTTGCAGCCATTCTTGACAATGGATCCGTCGTGACCTGGGGTTCTGCTCGCCACGGTGGTGACAGTAGTGCTGTGCAGGGCCAGCTGAAAAATGTGCAGCAGATCCATGCCTCAAACTGCGCGTTTGCAGCCATTCTTGACGATGGATCCATCGTGACCTGGGGTTCTGCTTGCCATGGCGGTGACAGTAGTGCTGTGCAGGATCAGCTGAAGAGCGTGTGTTGCAGATCCAAGCCTGTCACGGCGCGTTCGCGGCTGCGCAGGATCAACCGAAGATGTTTTACTCCTGCCCCGCAATCGGCACAACCGAAAGTAACCATCCGACATGGAAGCACCGATGAGGGAACCGGAACAACATTTTGCCCGTGCCCATCCAAAGTCAGGTGTCTTCTCAGGGCGTTTGGACCTTCAGGCACTAGATTTGTTTGAGGTGGGGGGTAGCAATTAAATTTTGAGGTCGCTGCTAAGACGGCCCTTTTTGGCTTCAGAGGCGAACGGGCTTCTACACCAAACCACCCCGGCATAGACCCCAAGCAGTGAATGTACCCAATAGCCATTCCAGCAGTACCCCTCTGGGGCCCGGGATGGCATGATGACACTCCAAGACGATCTTGTTATTCTAGGGTCTCCCGATGGAGGCTGAATAGGAAAAGCCCGAAGCCCTAAACCCTAAACCCTAAGCCCGAACGACATCATGGAGTTTAACCAACAGGCGAGGCGCTGCAGGGCTTTAGGCCTCAAAGGCAAGGCCCATAAAGTCTTTAAGCTCCCAGAAGGGAGCCTGTAAGCCTGAGAACAAGCTATATCCGAAATTCCTGAACGGTATTTGGGTTTAGGTTTAGGGGTCTAGTAACTTGAGAGTTGAGATTTTCCGACTCGATTGTTGGGGGTTCCTGGCCCAGAATTTTGTTCAAGTCGGATTTTTATCTGCAGCCTCTAACTCTTTTTGAAGAACCTAAGAAGCCAGCCCTGAGAAAAGAAAGAACAACAACGACAACAACGAAAACAGCAACACGCACAGAAACCCCCAACCACCAAAAAGAAATGACACCCCAAGAACCGAAATCCAACGAACCCCTGAACCCTACGCCCCAAAGCCCGGCCCAGCCCCAAAAAATCGCAAACTGACTCGTGGGGTCGTTATGAGGGTTAGTATTAGGGTCATGACATGATCAAGGTAATCCCTAAAGCCTAAACCCCAACAAGGTTACAAAAAGGGTCAGCATAGGCGTCCTAGGATTTTTGGAAATCGGGCTCCGGGTCCAAGCATAGGCGCAGCAATCAAGGAGCCAATCTCTTTCACCCAGAGACTCCAGTTCCTTAATTACGGAATATACTTTAAACTTAACATGGGGTCACTTGTATGATTTAAGGTATATTCCTTAGTTGAGGGAGTCTATGGTGCCCAAGGAACGAAGAGGCTCCCATGGACGGCAGTTTCGACGAGCTGCCGGAAGAGGGCGAGGAGACACCCTAAAACCCCAAAAGCCCCCAAAGCCCCCAAAGCCCCCAAAACCCTGGAACCCCGAAGCCCCCAAAACCCTGGAACCCCGAAGCCCCCAAATCCTGGAACCCTAAAGCCCCAAAACCGAAATCGGAGATATCGTTGGGGCTTCGCGTCCAGGATTCCAGATTTTAAGAAGGTGTATGCGACTCCGAAGCCTTACGTGTTCAGGTGCATGGTGGCTTATGAGTTATAGATTCTCTGTCGGGGACCATCTAAAGTGCACCCCGAAATTAGACGACGTCAGCGTTTGGACCTGAAGGTTTGCTGCTCAAAGTGTTATCGAAGTCGTCCTTTGGTGGTATCTGCTGCGTGCCACTGCTACCGTTCCCGCGTTGCATTGAGAAACAGTCCTAGGTTCAGGGATGAGAGCGGACACTTGTCTTGCGTTTCTTTCGGGCTCCTTGCCTCTTCCTGACTCGCCCGTGCTCAGCACCTGCCGGAGTCGCACGATTGCACGATGTAAGCAGGTTTTCTCTGCTTGATGCCCGTGGAAAACCTTTCCCGGCATTATCGAACTG
Source organism: Symbiodinium sp. CCMP2592 (assembly GCA_905221615.1). NCBI lineage: Eukaryota > Dinophyceae > Suessiales > Symbiodiniaceae > Symbiodinium > Symbiodinium sp. CCMP2592. The sequence continues at coordinate 352,191 of CAJNDT010004669.1, forward strand.
GGCGGTTTCATAGACATAGCTCAGGCAAGATCAAAACAGTGCGTCTCTCCCTCCAGGGTGTCAGGCACGGGCTCTCACTGTGAGGAGCTTCTCGAAGAAGCAGCGGGCGAAGCAGATGCCGATGCCGATGCCGGCGCAGAGACCTTCGCGACTTTGCCGACGTCGTGTGAAGGTGTGGAGTGCGGGGTGCTTTTCTTCACCGCAGGCTCTTGATTCGGGTTTAAGTTAAGATGGTAGCTGTTTGCCGGCACTCATGTCCGTCATCTGAAAACGAGCTTGGAGAAGCCGGAAGAAAACGATTCCAAGGCACTTTTGTCCATGGATAGTTTTGCTATACAGCAGTGCGACTTTCTGGCCCAAACACTGTTGATCCTCGTGTCCTTCAGCCGCAAGGCTCTGACCCTAAGTTCCTGTAAAGCCCGGAGTCAACATCTAAACGTCTCAGCCCTCTGGCGAGTTCCACGGTGCTGCGAAGAGCCCCATCGTGCCAAGTTTCAAAAGGTATGCCGGGATTCCTGCACACTTGCATTCCGCAACACCCCTCCAAACTTGCACTTCAGTCCCAAGGAAGAGCTCGAAGGGGGCGAGGCTGAAGTGCCTGAGGAGTGCTCAGTGCTGGGGGCATAGGATAATGGCTGCTAGATTGTGAAAGGTTCGTAGCACACATGAGGCCTACGACATCATCTCTGCCGTTCCACGTGCAGAAATCGTAGACCTAGACCAAAAGCTGGAAGACACCGGCAACCGTCCCCTCGTGCGCCTACGTGTAGAGGAGGCGCCGAAGTGGCTTAAAGACGCTTTCCAGCCGCGGCGTCTCTTGTCCAGTTGGGTTGGTATGGATCCCCAACCCTAAGCCCTAAACTTGATCTCGGCACGTGTCATGACAACCGTGGGTCACCTTGGGTCGCAACTCAGGGGAAGGCAGGCTTGCTCTCTGCCTGCGACAGAAGCTGAAAGACGCCTCATGGCTGCACGAAACTTCGTCACGAGCTGTCGGGCACTATGGGCTTCTGATTGCGGAAGTAGATGGCCTTGAGAGCTCGTGGCACCAAGTCTGCAGACAGGAATGGCGAGATTCCTGAAGCTAGCGGTGGTCTCGGTGTCTGGATCTTTTCGGTGGCTGTTTCAGGACAGCGATGCTCAGCTCTTTTGCGCCGAGCTCGACCGACGAATAGAGGAGGCCTTGAATTTAGATTCCTGCTTCGAGTGAACAGGAGCTGTCTTACAGCATGTCCCGGTCATGAAGCACTGCTCCAGGCGGCGGAAAAGGCAGAAACCCTCAAGTTCGAAGACTTCGACATCTCGCAGACGCCCGCCGCATCAGAACTAACTTGCCCGGCTTCTGGCCGGCGGCCTGACCCCCACGGACGCCCAATCATTGCTATCATTGTGGTTATCACTGTGTCAGCATCCTCATTTTAACATAGGCGAAGAAGTCTCGGACAGAACAGGGCTGAAAAGAAAACGACGCGTGGCTTTCTGGATGCTCCCAAGCCAGGAATGCCATTCCGACGGAGCACTTAGAGACAATGCACCTGAGCTGCTTCTTTAGTACGCGCCGGGTCCAGGGATTCTCGTGCGGAATCGATGTCTCTTGGGAGATTCCTTTTCAGGCAGGGCTTTTCTTCTTTGGGGTTGTAGGTGCTTTGGACGGGTGCTGTAGCAGATTGTAGGGTGATCTCTCTCCTTCTGCCATAGAGGCTGCAACCTGGGCCGATAATGAGATTTCTCAAGGTTTGTTTGGGATTTGGAGTGCATGGCCTCATCGCTTGGAGTGATTGTCGGGAGCACTCTGTCTGCTGCGAGCCAAGCCTGGAAATGAAGTCTTTGCATCTGAGTTTGGGTGAATCAGAGTCCCAAACTAACCTTAACAGGATGAACCCTAAACCCTAAAACCTAAACCCTAAACCCTAAACCCCACTTCCTTCTGGCCCTGAAGCCTGGCACCACTCCGAGGTTTAACAGCATCTCCTCGCCCTCCATTCACATCGAACGTTTGCGAGCCTTTGGCATCGCCACTTTCGATGACACAGCTGCGATCTTGCTATCTGGGTGGCTGCAAGGACGGGGGATTGCCTCCTTTTCGTGCCGTTCCTACAAGTATAAGTATATTCTGACATTAGAATTGTGTAATAGTAAAGTTAGCTATACGACGCTATCTATACTATACCATAGTATAGATAGTATAGTAAGGCAAAGTAGAGTTCCACGATGTTCTACACGAGAACCCCGGGAAGCCAATCGGCGCAAGCCCTGCAAGGGGTCACCTCCTCGAATGTTCCGCACGAGATGCACCTCAGCGACTTGACTGAAAGTTCTGAAAATTCTAAAAGTGGATTTTAGGGTTAGGGTTTGGGGTTTGTTTAGAGTTCAGGGAGAGGCACATGCTTTTGGCATTGCCGCATGCTTCCACGCAGCCCGGGCCTTACACTCGGAACCATAACAATCTTGGAACTTGAAAGCCCTGAAGAAGGACCAACAGACCCTTAGAAAAACCGTCGAGATCCCTTCTGGAACCTTGCGGAAAGCTACTAGGTTCGAGATCATATAGAACCTGTAGATCCCTTCTGAAAGCCCTTGTAGAAGTCCTTGTGGATCCTTTCAGATCCCTTGCAGATCGAATGAACCTCGCAGTTGCCAGGTGATTGCGCGCTGACAGCTGTGGGCTTCCGCGCCATCATGGTCCCTCGGTCGGGAGTTGTGCTGGGCTTCATGAGACCGAGCCTAGGTGTTGGGAAGGCAGAGCTTGCACGAAGTATTCCACGCATGGGTCACGTGTTCAAGACCCTCATACTCAGAGATCCCAATACCCCTTAATTAAGGAATATAAATTAAAATATAGGGGGCTTCATATTATGATTTAAGCTATATTCCTAAATCAAGGGGTATTGGGTTCTCTGGGTAGATCCCGGCGCATCACAGGCCCCAAACCCTGAGCCGAATGTCTGCTTTCGTAACGTCCTTCCCTAATGTAGGGGCCTTAACAAATAGAATAGGGTGTTGGGGGTATGGTATACTATACCTCTAACAAGGAAGCCCCGCAAAATGGTATAGGTAAGCATTGGCTCCTGTATTATGAATATCATGTAGTATGTACGAGTAATATATATATATATATATATGTATATATATATATGTATATATATATAGATATATACATGAGTATAAGTAGAATGTTTTTTGAATAACATATGAATAAGTATATACATCTATACCCATATCTATATCTATATCTATATCTATATATATATATATATATATCTATGTATGTATGTATACATGTTTATGATGTCCTTCCAAACCGGGAGACTCCAGGATGCACTGACCGACAATGACGTTTTTCCTGCAACGGACCCTCGCAACCCGCAGCGCGGGCAGCTGCCAATTTACATGCGAGTGGCACGGCTCGAGTTATCAAAGAGAGGGTCGTCGGGTTGAGGATTGCGACTTGAGAGATTGTGTCCACAGCCTGAGGCTCAGAAGTACGCATGCCTGGAGCTTTAACCCCTGATCGCATGAGCGACCGAGACGGGCGACAAAGCCCCAAACCCAAAGGGAGTTGTAAAGTTGAAAAGGGTGGCTGCAGGTGGAGGGCAACTACATCGAGTCTTCTGCCCTTAAGACTGCGGTGGAAAACGGTGTGGCGATCACCTTCACCAAGAACGGCGGTGCCTCAATTTTGTCATAGTTGGGTAACATTTTACATCTTATGGGTATTTAGACCCAATAAGGAATCAGAGTTGCAATCCAGAGAGTTGAGTTGAAGTGAGAAGTTTCTTCCAGAACTCGACAACGGTGAGTGTTGGATACTGTAAACCTCTGCAACCCAAGCCCAAAAAATTCAATCTCCCGAATTTCGAAACTCAAAAGCCCCAAAACCCTAATGTAGGGCGCATAAGCTTTCGGCAAGGAACCCTCAAGTTTTCACTAATGTAGAAGCCTAAACATTTACCTGCATTATTCTTTTGGGCTCCTTGTTGTAATTCTAGTGTTCAGGAGCCCAAGCCCCGATTCTACTTGTTAAGGCCCCAACACTACACCCTCATAATAGCCCTTATAGTAGCCCTTATCGACCCCTTTTGAAGGGAGACCTATTCTAATTCTTAAGGCCCTGTATTATGGAACCCTACTATAGATCCCTTATAGAACCCCCAAGCGAGGCATGGGCCACTCCGACACGGCGAAGTGTCGGTTGCTGGTCCGAAGCAACTTTGCGCATTACAAGATAAATGACAGGAAGGATAACCGCAGCGTTAGGAATAACAATAACAGTGATGATAACCACAATAGCAAAGCATAGTAGTAATAGCAATAGAAACAACAGCAGTGATAAAGATAGCAAGTATAATTACGAGCATCATGGTATCTACTCGGGCAAGTGTACTTGCTACCGTTGTTCTACTATTACAGCTTCTTACTTGTTGTTCGCATTGGTAATACAAAAGTGATGAGTTAAGTCGAAAAGGAGAAAGAAATTACATGCCATTGCTGCGACTCCGACTGCTTTGCGTGGGTTGAACAGCCGGTGCTGTTGTTTCTTTTCACACATCCACCGGCAACAGCCAGTTCCATGCAACGTCATACAATACAGGATAATCCAATTTAAAGGAATACAATATATGACCCTAAACCCTAAACCTTAAACCCTAAACAGTACAATAGAATAACTAGCCAAGAAAGCGGCTCAGAACTGCAGCCTGTTTCGCCCGCAACTTCACGGATTTGGTGACTTGGGCTCTAAGTGTAGAACCTCAGAATCCGGCGGTTGGCACTAGAGGGGCTTTAATCATCCCTCTGGGGGTTCCTTATTATAGATATAGTAAAGTGGGCCCCAAAACCCTATTCTACTTTCTTAAGCCCCCTACTCCAAACCCTAATAACATCCCTTATAGTAGCCCTTTTGGATCCCTGTCATGGGAGCCCTATTCTAATTTTTGAGGCCCCTGCATTGCTCCCCCAGAACCAAGGCGAAGACCACTCCTTCGCGCAGAAGGACCTGCAGATGCAGCCTTATCTAATCTGGGGGCCTTAAATATGAGAATGAGGGTTTCTTTAAGGGTTGCTTTAAAGGGTTCTACAAGGGATCTATAGTAGGGTTCTATAATACAGGGCCTTAAGAATTAGAATAGGGCTCCCTTTAAAAGGGGTCGATAAGGGCTACTATAAGGGCTATTATAAGGGTTTAGTGTCGGGGGCCTGAATAATTAGAATAGGCTTTTGGGGCCCGTTATACTATTATCATAATAAGGCAGCCCCAAAAAGGTATTGCTTTATAGGCTCAGTGCTGCCTTCAAGTCCAAGTCAACAAAGACTCCCAAAGCGGTTCCATGATGATCCCCAACCCAAAGGAGCCCCTATTCTAACTATGAAGGCCCGTATACCATCCTGAAGGAGGGTGAGCCGCCGGCGCCCGAAGATGCCGCGCCACCGAAGCCCGTTCCTTTGTCATAGTTGGCTAACATTTTACTTAAACCCAATAAGGAATAAAAATCTAAATTTTTAATCCTATCCCAGCAGGTTCGAGAGAAGGGCAAAGGTGGCAAAGGCAAGGGCGCGAAGGGCAAATCGAAGGCCAGGCTGGGTCTTGGTATCCTAGGGCTCTGTTTTAGAGGGCTCCAGAAAGGTTTCCATAAATCTAAGAGGTTTTGTAAATAGCTCTTTAAAGGGCTCCTTAAATTGAAGGGGCTTCGTAAACAGCTCTTCAAGGGGGAGTCGAGGGTTTAAAGGATCATGGGACTTAGAAACGAGGGTTATCAACGAGGTGCTCTTTGAATTACCGATGACTTTAATTAAGGTACTTGTGTCCTTGCTACGTCCCATGGTCCTCCAAGTGGGGAAGAGGATGAAGGCTCCGTTGTCATCAAGCTTGCGGAGAGTTGCCAATGCCTCAGGCCTCACGTGCCCTGAGTAAGCTTTATGGGTGGTTGTCAAAATTCTGATCCCTATTTGGGTACCCTAAGTAATAGGTGCCGTATTATAACAGGGACCCAAAAAGGGACCATAATTTTGACAACCGCCCATATCAGTGTTAAGGACGCTACAGGGATTATGGCAGCTAGCGCAGCCGCAAAGGAACGGATTGAGAAACGACAAGCAAGTTTCATCGGGTTTGGCTCATGTGTCTGCACTGCTTGCCCAATCAGCTCACGCACCCTCTGAGCTGGTTCTAGTCTGCCATTAATGGCCTGGCATCTCCGGGAACACCGGATCCACGGTTTCCATGAATGTCCGAACGGTTCATTAATATCCCGGCCGCAGTCAAGTTTTACGCGAATCCGAGACAGGACAGTGCTTCTTCGATCCCACGAGCTCAGACATGTTGCCGGCATACAGCGAGAGTCAATTTAGGCCTCGCTGTGCTGAGGCGGAAGTATTCACAGACAGACACCACGGCTCTCCTCCCCAAAGTGGTGGTGAAACTTGAAGCAGAGATTCCGAAACCCTCATGCAACGATCCAAGTCGAAGAACGCACGATCATTGGGGATATCAATACAGGGGCCAAAATAATTACCAATACTATTTTGGGGTTCCTGACATTATTATAATTATAGTATAATGGGTACCCAAACCCTGTTCTAATTATTAAGGCCCCTACATGATGCGTTTTGGGCCTGCCGGGCCAGGAGAAGGGCTGGAAGGGGAACAGCAGCGGCAAGGGCAAAGGCTCTGGCCAGACTATGTCCAAGGGCTCTGCTGCTGGGTGAGTCACCGGGGGTTCCTTCAAGGGGATCCTCTCCGGTTTTCGGAAAAGTGCTCCGACATGCTCTTTCTTGTGCATTGCAGATGATCCTTGTCGGGTGTTTCCTGAAGCGGTTTCAGCAGCCCGCAGGCTCAAATTTAGTTCATGTCCCCAGTCCAGAAAAGTAGACGCAAGGCTCCTGAAGGTTTGTTCCAGAGTTCCGGAAGCTGTGCTCCAGGCGTAAGCATGGCCTGTGAGAACCCACAACTGGACCGGGGTTTCGTTTTGCAGCCCAGGCTGCTGAAACCCCCAACAAGCGTACACAGGTCACTCTTGCTTTGGGTAGCCCTTTGAAAGGTAACTACCAGCCAAGTTGCAACGAAGCGTTTTCGAGATTCCGTACGGCCGAAAGATCCTCACGCCTCATCGCCAGTCCTCCTCGCCCTAGCACGGCCCCACCGAGTTTCGGAGCCTGCGGTAGCGATCCGGTTAGTCAAGGTCTATATCTGGATCCAGCATCTTCTCGTGAACTCTGAAGCAAAGTCCGAGCCCAGGCTAGTGGAGTCAAGGGCAAGACGGCCTCAAAGTCGCAGGCCCATCGGTCCTGGCACCCAGGCTGTTTAAAGGCAGCTGGACATACTGCTGATGGACAAACCTTGAGTACTCTTCGTGCGTTCCTGATTCTGGATAAAGGGGGATTTTGCCAACATTAGCAGCATACCCCTAAACCGTCAACCCTCAGCCCTCAACCCTAAGCCCTAAACCCTCAACCCTAAACCGCAAACCCTAAACCCTCAACCGTAACTTTCGATTCCGAAGTTCGAGTCTGAAGCGACTCAAGACCCAGGCAGGCCCACGACAAGTCCGACTGGAAACCCAAGGGCAAGGCAGATTCCTACAATAGCGGCCAAGCGTGCAGCTAGAGTGTGTTTCTGCGTGCAGGCTCCAGATGGAATTAGCTCGAGGTGAGGTTGTTATGGCCTGTTATGGCTTTCGCGGTTTGCACAAGACAAGAGGGTCGCTGGCGATAGTCACTTGCTTCAGTCAGCACCTGCCCGCAATCACCAATAAAAGAGCTGCGCTTTTTGTAGGGAGGATCGTTTGGAGGATCCAGCAATAGGGTTTTGGGGTATATTACACCATAGTCATAATAAGGAACCCCCCAAAATAGTATTGGGAATTATTAGCGCCCTATGAGTTTGCAGTGCCTGGCGGTTGCTCGTAATGACCCCAGGAGACGAGCAGTGGTCTCCCCGACGGGTTTACAAGGCCAGACGCGTTGTTTCCAGAGCCTCCGGTATCCCTTAATTCAGGAATATACCTTATCATATTGGGATCCTACTATATGTTAAGGTATATTCCTTAGTTACGGGATATTGGAGTCTCTGGGTGGTTTACTTGTTTGAGCGTGCAGGTTGACTTCTGAGGGTTTGGAGATGCACAGTTTTGGGCTGTTCTGGTGCAAGCCTCGCATCTCGAGCTTGGCACAAGGCTTCACGAAGACTCTCTGGTTTACATTCCTCCACTTCGAGGGTTCTCGAAGTCGTAGCAAACGTTGCTGCCTTGATCCAACGACCTTTGCGTTCCTTATTGAGACGTAGAAGTCCTCAACGCATCCGCAAGCCCGCAGCCTAGACTCATCCCTGTGTGGGAGGACTCCGAGCGAGATGGTTACAAGTCCAAGCAGGACCAGTACAGGCTGGGAAGAACGCTTGCAGGAACTTGCAATCGCGCATCTCCAAAGTTGTGAAGCCCTTTCAGCCTAACAATGCAAAACAAAAATGCAAGACACCCTTGGTACACCGTGGACCCGAATGTCCAAAACATAGGCTCGGATCGGAAATCGGCTCGAAGCGATGGGTTCTACATTGGTTGGTGCAGTTTGGAGTTTCCGAAAGTTAGGGGTCCTTATTTCAGGGTCCTTAGAAGAAGGATCCTACTATTTAGGATACTACATTAGGGTCCCCTATTTTCGGAAACTCTAATTTTCAGTCCCTGCAAGGAACGGCCAGTCAAAGCAGGGCTCAAATCAAGGCTCCAGCTCAAAGTGGAGCAACTGGGAGGAGAAGGACAAGTGGAAGAACAACTGGAAGGAGCCACTGCGTCTCGATATGAATACAAAATAATATGATATAAGAAATATGATATATATAGATACATATTACATATATATATATATGTATATATATATATATATAACATATATGTCTATACATATATATATATATATATACACATACAACTCAAAGTTATCTTATATGATATCATAGAGATAATTTTGTGTAATTTTGTGTGCGGGTCATCTTGTGGCTGCCACAGAGCTTAGGGTCCTCGGAACACCGGGACCGAAGATCCGCCCTCGCGTCCCAAGATTAGGGCTAGAGGCCTGAATAATTAGAATAAGGGCCTTGGGGCCCATTATAGCATAGTTATAATAAGGAGCCCAGTGATTAACAATGATTTAAGCCCCTATAGTGGCTTTCGAGGTTTGGGGTTTCGGGGATTTCGGAAGACTCGGCCCCGAGGCCCCAGAGGCTCTCTTAAGGTGGTAGGGTTCAGGGTATCCAGGATGGATTTATAGGGTGTTACACAGCCAGCCCTGCATGAGCCTACATGAGTGGCATTTGCAGAGGGCCATGCCTGCATGCAATGTAGGCACGTTAACTATTATCATAAGGTTTTGGGGGCTCTTTACTACAGTTACAGCTTAATATACGGCCAACTCCAATTCTAATTATTGAGGTCCCTACATTATGCATCCGGCTCGACGGCAGGGATCGCTTTGGGAGCACGGCGAAACGGATTGCCGCCGTAGTGTAGCTGGTTGCATTTTGAGGGGGTTTCAAGCGTAGGGCTTATGGGGCATTGGGTTTGGCTTTAAGGAATATTCCGGGCTTCCGGGCCCAGGCAGGGTGTTTTTTGCTCTGAGCATTGCTGGAGGACAACGCCCCATCGTGGAAGAAAGATGACTGGAAGAAGGATGACTGGAAGAAGGAGGACTGGAAAAAGGACGACTGGAAAAAGGATGATTGGAAGAAGGATGACTGGAAGAAAGATAGCTGGAAGAAAGATGGCTGGGAGTCCAAAAGCAGCTCTTGGTCCAAGGCTGCACCGCGGTGTAACCTAAGGGCCTCCATAATTTCAAAGCCTCTTTTGGGGTTTCTGACAGTATTATACTTACATAGTCATTGAGGTCCCTATGCTCCTATACTAAACCCTTATAGTAACCCTTATAGACCTTTAAAAAAGGAACCCTATTCTAATCCTATATTGGTCTCCGAAGTTTCGGAAACTTCAGTGCAGCTTCTTGGAGCCTGCAGTAGCCCCGGGAAGCTACCGCTTCGAAGCAAAGAGCGCAAACCCTGAGTTCAACTTCACCTGGAACTTCAGCCCCTCAATGTCTTCATGTTGGGGGATCCGGGTATGGTGTGCGAACCATGATAGAGCCTTAGCTCTTGACTCACAGCCGCCCGGCTTCGGATGCTCTTCGCTAGCTTCCGGAGCACGGGCCCTAAACCCGAAAAAACCCTTCGTGCAGGATGACCAGTGGAAGTCCCGAGACGACAGCTCCAGCGGCAAAAGCGCAGGGAAAGGCGCGCTCGAAACCCTAAATCCGAAACGCAACGTACCGCAAATCTCAGAACCCTGCTCTACTGCCCTAAAGTCAGAGACACAAAGTCCCGTGTCTGACCAGCTGGAGCGGTGCAGGCACAGCCGGCAAGGGCAAGTCAAAGTCTGGTTCTGCTCGTCCAGCACTTCCGGCGCCGACGAAGCTCGCAAACCCCTCCACGACTCTCGAGCCGCAAAAGGTGGGCACGGGTCCAGCATGCATTCAGAGCTTGGAGGACCGGAAGAAGTCCACATCATTGATTTCCGTTTTCTGTGTTCGAGTGATGATGGGAGCTTTGGCCGCGTGAAGCATCATCCTTCAGAAGTCTACGACGGAAGATGTTGTCCCAGTTGCCCCGTCATGAGATGTGGGTATCGTGCGCCCATGCGTTTCCGTTTTCACCCGTGCAAGCCTGTTTGTAAGTTTGTATATATATATATATATATGTATGTAGTACTCTATGACTGTACATTACCATATGCTACTACATATCATGATACCTTACTATATACTACTATACGTCGATATATGTAGCTCTTTTATTATGCTGAGGAGGAAGAGCAGCATCAGCGAGGAGGAGCGCAGCCAGCGCTTCTCTGGAGCCAAAGGCAAAAGCAAGGCTCGGGAAGCTGCCGCAAACTACGAGATCTCCTGCGAGAGCTCCCTTCGAAGCCCCGGTTGAGTTGCTAATGGTAGTAGCAATAATAGTAGTGGTAAGAAGAAAAGAATGCTAGATATTCGAAACAACAGCAGCAGCAGCAGCAGCAGGAGGAGGAGGAGTAGTAGTAGTAGTAGTACTAGAGGTAAGAATGATGTAATGGCAGTTACAAAGCTCAGCAACGACCAACCCGAACACTGCGAAGCCCGTGCGCAGGGGAAAGGCTCTTCCAAGTCCGCATCCACGAGCTTCCGAGAGCCAGCTGGCCAGCAGGCCATCCTTTGTGTCAAGGTTCCTGAGGACGAGCTCCTAATAGTCGTAATAGTATACTATAGTATACTGTGAGATAGTTTTAGCATACCATAGTACACTGTAGACTAAAGTTTACTATGTTATGCTTTACTCGGAAGTCAAGACTTTCAGGCTTACGGTCGGCCCTATCAGCTTGGGGGGATCCTGCAAAGCTCCTTATTATAAGGACCCCAAAATAAGGTACCCCTAATCTTCGAATTTTCGGAAACTCCCAAATCTCAGTAGAGCCGTAGCCGGCATGGCAGGTTCGGAAACGCGAGTACGATTCCGACCCTGGGGGCCCTGCGAAGCGAGCGAGGACATGGGCGGGGGGGGGGGGGGTTTTGGTCACCAATGTATTGCTGGCTTACACCCCTCGGACTTCCATAACACGTTATCCCAGATTCCTGGTCTGACTCCTGCGTGAACCCTGAAGCCCAAAGAAGGTGGTATGCCTCTCAATGAACTTCGGATCAAACCAGCAGAGCCTGCTGCTAGATGTGTTTGTTTGCTGTGCGACGTCTTAGCTTTCTTGATGCTCTTCACAGGACTGGCCCCGCGCCGTCCACCGGCAGCCTAGTTGCACTCGGCAGCCAGCTCGGGAGCAGGGACGAGAATCCACGACAACTTTTCCGAGCTCAGACATGTTGTTTTTGCGAGTGGAGGGGTGCCCCGGCCCTGAAGGCAGAAGCGCTATGTGAGATGCTAGACAAATTTAAGCCTAAGTTGTCGAGTCTCTCGGGCATTGTTGTCATGGAAAACCGTTCATGTTCAGTCCAAGCCCCGGCCCGTCAGGTAAGGGTGGCAAGGACGGAAAAGGCAGCAAGGGTGGCAAGGAAGGCAAAGGCAGCATGGATGGGCCATCTTCAGTTGGTCCAGCTCTAGTTGGATGAAGACTTGCACTCGCATGTTTCAGGATCCATGACCAGTGCAGGAAGGGTTTTGTCCCCTACCCAAAAAGTGAAGTTGAGTGCGCCCCAAGAAGCTTGCTGCCAGGCAAGGGTGGCAAGAGCGGCAAGGGCAAGAGTGGCAAGTCGGATAAGCTGCCGGAGGGTGAGGGGCCCCAGACGGTGAGTCCCCACCTGAATCTCGGAAAGTCATTCCGTGAAGCTTTTTTGGGCCCCAAGCCTGTTCGCAAGTTCCTACGCCTGGATTTCCCGCCTTAACCTTTATCAGAGACATGAGCAGAGAAAGCGGCTAGAGAGCTGTTCTAGCGTGGATAGATCGTACGGTGTATCGGAAGAGCATTGTGTCTGAAGAGGTCTGTGCCGACTTTCCGACTTTCCCCAAAACCTTATTCGATTTATTAAGGCCCCTGTATTAAGGGGGCTGGCTTTCAGGGCGCGGACTCCACTAGCCTTTCCGACGATCCCCCCCTCATATAGTCCTACTATACCCGGGGCCTCCCAAGACCGTAGGATCAGATATAGTTGTATATATACATATATACACACATAATTATATATATATATATATATATATATCTATATATCTATATCTATATATGTATACAATATACTGTATCATGATGCTGTCATATTTTCTCGTTGTAGCTCTTGTACCTACCAAAACTATGTGATGTAATCAGACAGGGTTCGGTCTCGGATGCCCAGGTTGGGAGGAGCACTGGAGCGAGCAGTATTCTCAGCCCTTCTTCTGGAATACGCCGCTCGGATGCCAAAGCGCTTCAGCAGCCCAGAAGCTCACTTAATATGGGAGTTTCCGAAAATCAGGGGTACCTGGGTCCTGATAATTAGGATCCTACTATTTAGGATATTATATTAGGGTCCCTATTTTCGGAAACTCCATATAGAGGCCTTAATACTTACCTTCATTACCTACACTATTTTGGGGGCTCCGTGTTGTAATATTACAGAAATGGGCCCAAAATCCTATTCCAGTTAGCCAGGTCCCTCTATAAGGAGGCCCTTGATCGGCTGCCTACCCAACTTTCGGTTCCAGCCATGGAGTAGACTTGCCGTTGTCGGCCAGCCAGCCTTCTCTCGTGCCATGTCGCGCAAGCACCAAGCCTAAAGGCCGTTGCTCTCTTAATCCTCTTCGGCCCCTCAGATTTTTGGGGCTGCTTATTTATAACTATAGTATATAATAACAGGCCCCAACGCCCTATTCTAATCATTCAGGCCCCCATACTAAACCCTTATAGTAGCCCTTATAGTAACCCTTCTAGACCCCCTTTTAAAAGGAACCCTATTCTAATGATTCAGGCCTCTTTCTCTCTTCGTCCTTTCTGGACCCTAAACCCTAAACCCTAAACCCTAAACCCTAAACCCTAAACCCTAAACCCTAAACCCTAAACCCCTAAACCCCTAAACCCCTAAACCCTAAACCCCTAAACCCCTAAACCCCTAAACCCCTAAACCCCTAAACCCCTAAACCCCTAAACCCCTAAACCCTAAATCCTCACGGTTTGGCAGCGCCTCTGCGCTCCGAAGCCCAGGACGACTGGAGACTCGACTTGGGAGCGGCCCAAAGCCTGAGCTCGGGGAGGGTGCGCCCTGCTCCTGAAGAGCCATAAGACGATATATATATATATATATATATAGTATCGTATAATATAGTTTTAGTATAGTATAATATGATATACTAGACCTACCACCACTTAACTCCAGCTCTTCATCTCAGCCCATGAATCCTGTCTGCCCTTGGTCTGGACGAAGAGGTCCTCCCTACGAAGATCTCCATTGGATCTCTCTGCTCCTGGTGGTAGGGGGGCTGGAACTCCGGCGATAGAAGCTAATCTGCAGTACTGCTAGTATGCGCTAATAAAGTATAATATAGTAAAATATAGTATGATATAAAATAGTATAACCTAACATATTATATCAAGAATATCGCATGTTATAACATAAAGTATTATAATTAGTAAATTATCATATATTGTATTCATATAATACAATATGTAGAATATATATATATATATAGGTATCCTAACAAAACATAATACAGTAGAAATAGAATATAACAAATACAACAGAATATAGTACAACATAACATAACCTGTTATAACCGACTAGAATATATTGCAGCTAGCTGGAGATCACGTTTTTGGTTCTCGCCACGTTCCTCCTCCGGACGCCTGGCCTTCATGTCATCGTGGCCTGCCTCTTAGCAGATGCAGGCCTCGATAGTGGCCCCAAATGTTTACAGCGCAGCACTGGGATCCATCTATCTCAAGAAAGATTTTGTACACACATGTATATACATACACACACATTGATTTTAATTATTACTGTATGCGTGTACATACATGTATATCTATATGCGTAGACATATATATATATATACATATATATACATAAGGACATCTATATGGACGCGGTTTGGACTTCTACGGGTGGTCGTCCGGTTTAGCAGCCGGAACCGCGGTTCCGAGCTAGAGACTCCCGAGCTGACATGCGGCGGACAACACCTGCAGGGCCTTATAACGGGGTCTATAAGGGCTACTATAATATTATAAAGGGGTCTATAAGGGTGCTATAATATTCTAAAGGGGTCTATAAGGGTTACTATAATATTGGGGCAATAATAATCCTATAAAGGGAACTCCAGAAAGTTGGAATATGGATTAATGGTAGGATCCCCTATAATTTACCTTAAAGGGGTTACGATAATGATATTCCAATTTTCTGGCTTCTACTGTAATCTTACCTTGGGTTAGTCGGGAATGGAGGAATGGGGTACAATTATGACTACTATTCCTACCAATCTTCCATTCCCTACTAACCAAAGGTAAGTACTGTATACGGTTCCTTGAAAGGGTTCCTTTACGGGATACTATAAGGGTACGTCTGGGTTCCTCTTATGGGTTTCTTTGAGGGGTACTCTAAGTAAGGGTACGGTAGGTTTCGTTTGAAGGGTTCCTTTAAGGGATACCACAGGGGTACTATAGGGTTCCTTGAAGAGGTTCCTGTAAGGGAAACTATATGGATGGGTGTGTACGTTCGACTATAACTACAATGTGCCTCTATTCGTTTCTATCTACTTATCCATTTATCCATGCGTCCATTTATCGACCTGTTATCGATCGGGTTCATCTTGAACTAGCAACCGCGAAGTTCCTGGGTGAAGCTTTCAGATGGGAGACTTGCACTTCGACCTTCAAGGAATACGAACAGGTCGGCTGTCTTACCGGATTTTAGGTTGAGGACTCCCTGGCACATGGGGTTCCGGAGGGGCCTGTAATTTTTAGGGATCCTACTATTTAGGGTACTATATTAGGACCCCCTATTTTCGGAAACCCCCATATACTACAAAACCCTTGTAGTTCATGATGTGCGAAGCTGAGTGTTGGGCTCAGGCCCTCCTGCGGCTTTTCTTAGCGGTTTAGCTTTGCGGTCGCTGGCATCAATGCTTCTGATTGAATCGCAAATTGTGGCGACGATACTACCCTAGAAAGCGCCCCTAAACAGGGTACCGTCAAGCCCAATGTGCTCTATCAAGGCACGGCAAACAGCCGACATGCCGACTACACAACCCTCACAAAGTTCCTGACCTAAGCCGTAAACCCTGTGCTTCATCAGAAAGACGACACTGCACTTAAGAAGAAAGGCCCTAAACCCTAGCAAACCCTACTTCTCGCTGCTGGCAGGAGCAGGCGAAGAAGAAACGTCTCTCCGGCCTCGATGCGCATAAGGCGCCCGGTGATTCTCCGCAAGAGCCCTTAAACCCAAAATCTTCTACTGTAGGGGCCTAAGTAATAATTACCTGTACTATTTTTGGGGGGTTCGTTATAATATACCCCAAATAAATAACCCTATTCTAATTATTACGGCCCCTAAACCCTATCCCGTAGTGGAATTCCAACCGTAACAGGCAGGAAAATAACTGACAAACAATGTTTCAAAACGACAGCCTCCTAAACCCTTAACCTTAAACCCAAAGCCCTAAACCTAGGACCCTAAACCCGAAACCCTAAATTCCTAAACCCCCAAACCCTTAAACCCTGAACTCACAGCTGAACAGGAAGCTACAGGTTCAGTGTTTAAGACTTAGGGCGAGTCTGAGCTTTGAAGGTCTGACATGTGGGGCAGAGGGCTTCAGAGATAAGGTTCAGGGCTCAGGGCTTCGGGGGTAAACTGTTTCAAGTCAGTGTGGGAGAGTTCGGCTTGAAATGGTGGCTTGTGGGTCGTTCCGTGCCGCTTATGAGGTTCTATTCCCAAGATTTTCGGGAGGATCCAAAAAGTAGATCCCTTAATGGGGGTCCCTATAAAGTACCCTTAGTAGTACAGGGCCAGGGGTCTGGGTTATCACAGCCTCACCTCAGCCGTCCGATATCGACCTTCCCTCTGCGAGTGCTCGTCTCTCATCGTGTGCGGCTGAAGATGCAGACCACAGCCTCGGTATCCAATCTAGGCTCCCTGGACCCTAAGCCTGCTAATATATGGGCCTAAAGCATTACCTGAACTATTTTGGGGGGTTCCTTATTAGAAATATAGTATAATGGGTCCCAACGCCCTATTCTAATGATTAAGGCCCCGGTATTTAGACCGAGATCGCTGCTCAGAGCGTTAGCCCCCAACTGTGGAGGCGAACATCCTGGCAGCAAAGGCCATCGCCGATTCTGCCCGAAGCCTGGTGGGCAGTTCTCTTAACTAGGGTCCCTTTTGGGGTACTGTTTGCAAGGGTGCCGTATTATGGTGGAGAGCTGTGAGGGACCCGAATTTAGCGAACTACCCTGCTGGCCACAGGGGTCGACGTCCGGAGATAGATAGAGCCCTTGAAGCAAGCCCATGACGGAACCCTCTGCCGACGCCATAACTTACCTTTGGTTTGTGGGGAATGGAAGAATGGTAGTAATCGTAGTTATAATTGTATCCCATTCCTCCATTCCCTACTATCCAAAGGTAAAGATCCCTTTAAAGGAACCCTAAACCCCTATAGATCCCTTTAAAGGAACCCTATAGATCCCTTTAAAGGAGCCCTATTCCCTACTAACCAAAGGTAAGATAAACGAAGCTGAGACTTCTGAAGGTCCGGAGCTCCATGGGCCCAAAGGGCATGGACAAGATGGTCGTCGGTCCGGATGGGGCCAGGGAGCCCGAGTCTTCCGAGTCTCTTGCGTCCAGGTTCATGATAGGCTTCCTTTAGGGGTTCCTTTCAGGGATATGATGATTGTTGCGATATCAGCTAGTCTTTTGCTAAAATGCTATATAACTGTATTTCACTATACTAGCTTGCAGCCGTATTGCCGCAAGAGTGAAGGACGCAGTACCTTAGGATGCGCGATGCTACACACGGAGGACTTCGTCTTATCTGGATCTAGCGAGCTCAAGTCAAGGGCGCATGCGACTCTTCATTAAACATGACATCAGCACCCTTTCTTAAGCTGTAGTAGTTGGTGCCTGTGCTTGTTCTGGGTCTGGCTTGACATTGAGGCACAAGTTTCGCAGTCGTAGCATCCCGCCTTCTGCGGCTTCTTGCTGAGAGTTTCAGACCAATGCAGGAACCATAGTAGGGGTT